>CM039733.1:8950989-9163518 GCA_022539455.1 Dendrobium nobile | reverse complement strand
TTGATTTAATTATTTAAAATTTCCAACTTGATTCTGCCTCGAGATCAATGCCCGAAAAAGATAATTTTTTGATGATTAATCAGTTAGAATTGGCATATTCCATTTGCCAAAGCTTTTGCCATGGTACAAGCAAGTTGCATTCAATTCCTCCAAAAAATTTGGGAAAAAAAACAGTTATTTTTATAGCTCCAAATAATTCTTAATATATTGATATTGACCAATAATAAAAATATTAATAATGAGAGCAAAAATGTGAGAGAAATTTTTTTAATTATTATATATTTCAGTGTTCATCAGTTCTTCACCATGTCCCTCATCAAAGGGGATGAGGCACCAACAATAATAACAATAATATGAGGTGGTATATTAATACAATATCAATTGATATGTATGATGTGAAATATGAAGTGTTGAAAGTTTCGTCGAAATAAAATTTAAAATTTTTATGTCATAATAAATTTTATTATATTAACTTTACGATGACAAAGAGAAAATTAAAAAAAAAAAAATTGTATGCTGTTCTTTTCAAGCAGCTTTATTATTGTCTTGACAAATAAATGTAATTAATTAAACTTTGGCCTGATTCTTTATTCTTTGGCATTTTGCATTCGATTTTTTAATATCAAAACAGTACTAAAAATTTATATTTTTATTAATGATGGCATTGTCTTGCATACAGATCGCATTCTTCGTATTTTGCTTCTGGTTGTTCCCCTAAGAGCAAGATATCTGCCAAATATATAGGCTTGTTTAATTTATTACAATAATGAAAATTTTGAATATATATTTCTCTTTCATGATTGTCATAATTGAAGTAATATATTCGTTATATATTTTCTTATTATAATTCCAATTTCATTTTATAAATCAAATTAGTTCATTTGATGAAATTTAACATAAAAAGTATCACCAAATTAAATAAGAATTCTAACAAAAATGTTCTCGTCAAAATTAAAAAGAAAGGTCGCTTTTATACATTTTTTTTAAACAACCGCCACATATATAGATCAAGACAAGTTACAATAAAAAGACCCCTCAAAGGGCCACATCAGATGCTTACAGTCAAAAACAACAAAATCAAAGAAAAGATCAGAATAATAAAGGGTGATATCAACGGACTCAGACCAGCATCGGGTTGCCAGGCAGGGTCATCCACTGGTAAAAAATGAAATCGAAGGGCCAACCAGGTTGCCAACCAACCCTGGCCGGCCACTGCGCTTGCAGCCTCCTCGCCGCTTCCTCATCTTCCAAATCGAACCAGAATTAAAACGGCTAACCCACCAACCAGAAATGCAAACCATTGCAACAACCGAAATTACACTTAATGGAAAATAAAACAAATCCATTGCATCAACCAACAATCAACGACACGCCTGCCCTCACACGAGATCTAGCACGAGAAGCAGCTAGCACTAGTGGTTTATCACGCAACAAATTGAAAGAATTACCAGGACCTCCATCACCAATGGATTCCACAGAATCAGAAAGAGACTCATATTCAGAACTGTAATCATGAAGCCAGTCCAGATGGACTCTAAGATCAATGCCCGAGTTATCCTTCACATTATACAGTAATCCTTTTCAAAAGGTCGCTTTTATACATTTATTAAAGACAGTAAATGAAATTGAATACAATTTTCGATTCAGTATGGACTGAGCCTCGAAATCGACTATATTCATTGCTCATTTTTCAAATAAAATCAAACTTCCTTTTCAGACAATGACTTGTTCTAAGAACTCTTTCAAAGATGCTATGATGTGTATAAAGGTGACGTAGAGAGTCCCATGAACGAAGGCAATCCATAGCGAACCGTACAGACAGAGGAAAAGAAATGGTTTCAAATATTCTTCATATGCTTGCAAACCAAAGACCAAAGGTGGTATAGGCATTCCTGCACTGGACTCCGTTTATGATGCTTATTCTTGTACTCTCATTTTGAGGTTTTATGAGACTAAGGCTTCGTTTGGGACGGCTTTTTTACCGCTTTTTAAAACGGAGTTTTAGTACAAAAATAAAAAATTTTGTACTAAAACTCCGTTTTAGAAAGCAGTAAAAAAGTCATCCCAAACGAACCCTAACAATCTTTTATTTGGCTGGTGGCGAAATAGATATCATTTCCCGTGGAAACCCAATGAGCAACACCCTTCTCCCTATTGAAAATTCTTGAGTAAAGTGGCTGCCAAAGTTGAACAACGCTTCACTTTTACTGTTCATGCTAATATCAGATTATCTTTAATATGGGACCCATGGTGCAGAGGAATTTCAATCATGGAATGGCTTAACTTCCAAAATATTGACGATTACAATTACATTATGCCCTTCTCCTCTTGAGAAGTTAGGCAAGTCATAGTAAACAACTGTTGGCATTTGCCCGAGGTCTTTGACCACAACCTCACCCTTGATATTAAAGCCATCCCTATAGTTGATCAACAATTTGAATGCATAGTTGTCATAGTAAACAACTGTTGGCATTTGCACGAGGTCTCAAACCAATCATATTTGGTCATGCTCTTATTTTATTTGGGGGCTAAGCAGCTAAAGTACCTATAACAGTTATATATTTTTTTATTTATTTTTAGCCCCCTTAGGCGCTGAGTGAGCACGGCCTCCTACAGGAAATATCATCAGTATCGAAAGCGTTCCTAACTTATGGGTATTCTATCGCTCAGAACAGTACAGAAAAGAACTATTAATCATTACAGAAAATATCACAGAAAGCTAAAGCAAACAACAAAGCAAACTACATACATTTCACATGCAAGACATCACATCACAGAGATAGAAAGAAAAAAAAACATTGGCCTAACCTATAACTAGAAGTCATGTCCTAACAAGCAAGTCTTGGTGTGTGTAGTAGGCTATGTAGTTTTCGGTATGTCCGATGTAGGATGATTTAGTTAAAGTTGCTTGTGTTTTGATTTGTTAAAAGCCAAAAGAAAAATTTTAGTTTGAGTTTAAGATTAATGTCTTAAGATTGATTTTAAGAATTTTATTTTTAGTATTTAGTTAATTACCAACTTTGTTTCTTACTAAGGTCGTGAGGTTTATTTCACCATCTTTATGTCTAACTTAATAGTCTCGTAGGCCTGAGTTACTCAGTGGTAACCAATTTTGTTAATTTAATTCAGTTGGTTGTAAATTAAAAGGAAAGTGGCTTAAGTGATTTATTAATAAAAGGAGTTTGTTGATTGATTTTAAAATATTGACTTAAGGTTTGATTAATCTTAGGAGTCTTTTATCAAAGCAAATTTGGTTTAGATTTGCTCTCCTAATTTAATCTACATCTTTTAAGTTTTAGGTTGGTTAGAAGTCGATTAATGGGTTGGTTAAACTTGGCTTAAGTTTTACATTTTAGTGGTTATACTCTTTAATTATGATTTAATTTAAAGTTAGGTATTTTAATGTATTTTAAAGAGTTGAATTATAATTGATTTTATTGGTTAATTATTAATAGATTAAGGGACACTAATTCTAGAAAAAATTTATCACTAAGTTTATGTTTTTATATCTCTATCCTATAGAGTGCATGAATCCTAAGTCTATATTATCTAAGACTCGGTTCTTAATTTTTTTCCTTAGGTGTCACTACAGTTTTGGGACGAAAAGGAATTTTATTTCTAACCCTTTTAGACTCACGCGTATGTAAAGGAGTTTAGGGATTTAAAATAAATCAAAATATTCTAATGAAATTGAAGTTTCTACAATATCCTAAAAGGAGTGGAGCATGCAACCATGAGGGCTCCTAAAAATTTTCTAAGTTTTAAGAAAGCAAAAACACATTTCGAGATAATACTGGCATTCATAAGCACACTTAAAAAGGCCTACTCTCATAGGAACATCTCTTATCAACAGAACTAATCATTGCAACCAAAGTCTACAAGCTATCATCTTTTCAAACATTGATATATATATATATATATATATATATATATAAATATATATATATATATATATATATATATATATATATATATATATCAATGAATTTCAATGGATGTCACAAGTAAACTCATAAGGATTTAAAAAAAAAAAAAAAGATTCTTACAACAATGCTAATGAATTAGTACCCGTGGAAATGCTTTTCAAAGAATTTTTTATAACAAGACGTTCAAACATAGTCCCAAACCATCTTTCCTAGAGTATTGAGGTATCAATAGGAAGATAAACTATAAAATTCTTCACAAAGAATTTTATAACATGAATGGTGGAAGAAGCATTTTCATGAATAATTTATGAGGAGTCACTTCAGTATTTCCAACGACGTTCATGGGTATAAAAGTGACTAAGTGCTTCTAACCATATTAAAAGTAGTTTTGCAAGAATGACATCATGACATTTTTTTTGAAACATTTCATCGAATAGTTGATATACAAAAATGCAAAGCTAGATTGATAGATCAATAAGAACATCGCATTTCTACGATTACACGCCAACCATGTAATGAAATAAGCCTCACAAGCATACTTGATTAATTTGAAGAAGTGCCAAAGAAATTAAACGTAACTCATGCCACGCCTATTCATTCAACAAAAGAAGACTCAAGTAAGACATTCGATTTTCCACCTAAAAGATGAATTGAAGTTTTAGCTCCATGAATACACCGGCTCAACACAAATTACATATTGTAACAAACAGAAATAATTTCTGCAAAGCTTATCTTCCTATTGATACAAATCCTGAATGGTGATAACTTTAATACACTTCACTCACTAGAAACAATAGAAGCATGCAACGTTAACGAACGAAGGCCCATGAGATGCTTTGTACAGGTAGATAGGAAGAGAACAAATCAATATGATTGGGTGAGTTGAAATTAAAAATGCAAGAATCATAACCCTTTTTATTAATGTATTTTTATAAAAGAACACATATTCCAACCTCAATCAATCCCAAGAAATGCACTGTGATTCTTTAAACAAGAAGTAAGACAAATCTCTCAACCAGATTTTCCAAGTTTCCATCTTTTTTAAGAGATAATAGCTGATTGAGGACCATAAGAGCAAAGCAGCACATATTCCTATCTGTACAAGGAAAATCTGAACCGTGTTTTAGAAGGGGACAAGAAGATTTGGGAAAAGATGTAGAGAAGAGTCAAGAAGATGGAAGAAAAGGAACAGGGATGGGGATACCTGAGTAGTGAATTATGGGTTCAATCCGAACTAGACCTGAATACCCATTTTGACACCCCTAAATTAAAGCACTAGTTTTCGTAGTGAACAAAACTGCTATTAATTTTAGCTTTTGCAACCATTTTAAGAGCTTTAAAATTATATAATTAGCAATTTAAGATAAGAACAACAAGATAGATAAATTTTTAGTAGTTTTAAAACTGCTGCAATCAAATGCTAGCTGTGATTTTCAGCCTATTTTTTCTTAGTTTAGCAGCAATTTTAAAGTTCATAATGCGATTTGAAGAAGTAAAAAAAAATCATTGCCAAATGTATGAATTGTCACTTACAGTTTTATCACTTTATGGAAGAGTTCGCATTCTTTGTTGCATTTTCATTAAAGTTCACCGAATTAAAAATCATTGAACACAACGATGTAAAGAAAGAATTATTGCCTAGCTCCAAGTTATCAATCTTTATCATCATTGATTCGACAAACAAAAAACTAAGCATGATATTGATAAAAATTAAATATAATACAATGAATAACAGATGGCCATCTCGATCGATAGAGTACATTATAATTAAATAATAAATAAATTCATAAGATTGGCACAAAATGCACATTTTTAATAAAATAAATAACCCCAAAAAAAAAAAAAAAAACTCCCCCGAAACCACTCGTCAATGAATTTTTATTAGGTCCGGACACCTGACGTAGCTCTACATCCGGACGCCAATAAAATGTCGCCACGTTACTGCACGACCCGACGTCCCGACCCGGATCAGAACCCAATTTTGCTACGTATTAGCTAATTTGTACAGACCAGGGTATTGCTAGGTTTTGCTCGGTAACGAGAAATACCATTATGTCAAAACCAATACCTAGCAATACCGAGCAATAATAGCAATACCGAGCAATACCCCGGTTTTGCTAGGTATTGCTCGGTATTGGTCTTGACAGAGCAGTATTTCTCGTTATTGACAAGCAATACCTAGCAATACACAAATCTAGCAATACCGGGTTTCCGTTCCGAGTCAGGCCGCACGGTAAAAAGTAAGAGCACGTAGCGTCATTTTATTAGCGTCCGGATGTAGAGCTATGTTAGGTGTCCGAACCTAATAAAAACTCCTTGTCAATTGGCACAAAATGCACATGTTAAGAGACTAGCATGACATTGATTGGCAGCATTTTAGTAGCTTTTTCGGACATTAAGAAACTAAAAAAAAAAGTGACAGAAAGGAAGTAGTAAATCTTACCTTCAAGGATTTGAATTTTATAAATATTATGTACCCTTCTCTACTTAGCACCGTAAGCCTTATGATAATTGGTGATGGACTGATGGTTTTGACCATTAACAAAATATTATATCACATCGGAAGAAGTATTTCCTAGAGTTTGCTAAGCATTAACTTAAGGTGGTTTCTTTACCCATATGGAGTGTTAGAGTAGGTGAATTATTACGTCCAGTCACCGGATGTCCGGACACCCAATCCAGAAACGTCACATCACCCGAATACACTGGGTCCCGGTGTATTTTGGTGATGTGGCGTGTCTGGATTGGTGTCCGGACGAATCCGGACACCACCGGACGTAATAATTTGCCGTTAGAGTATGCTGCACCTTGAAAGAATTAAGCGTGAGGATATGCTTTCCCTATAAGGGCATCTCCAACCGAAAATCTCATTTTTCACTCCAAAATACAGTTAAACTCAAAAATACTGTGATTCGTCTCCATTCGAACTTCATTTTGCGCGCTTTTGCAACGGTAACCGACTTCTCCTCTTTCGCGCTTTTGTTCAGCAAATCCGGTTGAGACAAAAAAATCTTGTAGGTGAACAGTGCAACGCCAATATTGGGGTCGCACTGTTCATCCTCCACCGATTAGCGATTTTTTTGCCATTCGAATGGAGCAAACCGGCTATGCCTTACAGTCGTTTGGAATTCGGCTGGAGACGCCCTAAGAAGAAGATTGTAAGTACTTTTCCACTGAAAAGAATTCTAAGACTTCAGGACAGCTTCTTTTATTGTTTTATAAAATATTTTTTTAATATAATTATTAGCTCAATGCAAAGTGTTAAATTAGATTATGTCTACAGCTAGCTATTTTTGTGTATTTTTGTTTGTTTCTTTCGTTTCATCTACATTTATTAGATGTACCGTCTATGGGTGGTGATTCATGAAAAAAAATAGTCTATAAATAATGATGGACAAAAATAGGGACGGGTGGTAGCTATTGTTCCTTGTGATCTAGTTTTTTATAAAGCCAGCCAGAGAAGAGGAGAATGGTAGTAAAAAAGCTCGTTAAATTTTATTCAGTTTACTAGCTAGCTATTTATCAGCATTGCTCGTTATTAGGTTTACTAATCTTATTTGGTTAGTTATAGAGCCAAGCTCCAATCAAATTTAAATATTCATACTTTTAAATGAATTGAGCTTGATCGATATAACAAATGATCTCATGTTCACTACTAAAAAAATAAGTTTTTCACAACAATTTGTACAAACGGTCATAACTGCTGCCTATACCATCGATTATAACCGCTGGCGTAACCTTTCCAACACTACAGGAAATTTATTGAATACCGGCGGTTTGACCTCCGCTACTAACCGGTGATTTGACCACCGGTATTAAACGCAAAACAGCCAAAATTTCTGGCAGTCAACTGACCGCCAGAAAGACCGCATATATTCTCTTTTTGTGACGACCTTTACCGGCGGTTTAGCTGCCATTTTTAACCTAAAATTGAACCCCAACCCTTTTTCCTCATCTCTTCGTCTGGCTCATTTTATTTCGTCCAGACGCCAGCGGCCTCTTCGAACTCCACACTCGTGCTCGTTCGATTCGTCAACAAAATGTCGGCCTATTGAACTCTGCCTGCACCCTCGCCCCTGACGCCCTCACTAGTGTTTCACCGCCCTAGATGAATGTGATCTCCAGGTATCTTCTTAATTTTTTTTTTCTTTAGTTATGGATGTTCTCAGTAGACATTTGTAAGAGGATGTACCTAGATTAATTTATACTTTTTGTTATTGATATTCTTCTTGTTAATAAGACTAGAGAGGGAGTTGAATGTAAACTTGAATTATGGAGGTCAACCTTTGAATCTAAAGGTTGATTTTGAGAAAGCCTTAAGCCCATGTTATTTTGTCTTAGTCATGGATATTCTCCATTGACATTTGCAAGAGCATGTATCTTAGTTTATACTTATTGCGGACAAGAATATATGCGACGATAGAGTTAAAAAATTTTCGTCTCAGCGTTGTACTGATATATAACAAGCACACAAATAGGAAATGAAATAACAACACCAGGTTTTTTTATGTGGAAAACCCTGAAAGGGGAAAAACCATGGGCCCACGCTGAGTTAAAAGAGTTCCACTAGTGTTTGCTTGAAATACAAGAGACTGATTCATCCTTAAAATTTAAGACGATCAGATTACAATGAATCACTTCTAGATTGAAATTCAGTTATGACGTCGAGCAGAGTTCCGGCGTCACTTGGAGATCGGGCGGAATTCTGACGTTACTTGAATGTCAAGTAGAATTCTGGCATCGAGCAGAAATCCGGCGTCACTCGAGCGTCGAGCAGAATTCCGACGTCACTCGGGCGTCGAGCAAAAATCCGGCGTCACTCGAGCGTCGAGCAGAATTCCAGCGTCACTCGGGCGTCGGACAAAATTCCGGCGGTGGTCGTGGAGAAGTTTCTTCTAGAGCTGCAAACGAACCGAGCCGATCCGAGTATGTGAGTGTTCATGTTTGTGTTTATTAATATCAGCTTGTTCAAGTTTGGTTCATGTTTGTTTGAGCTTTATTGTTTGTGTTCATGTTTGGTTCATTTAAATTAATGAGTGTTCATGTTCGGTTCATGTTCAGTTCATGTTCGTTCGTTTAGTGCTTATCGATTTTGTTCGTGAACATATTTAACGAATTTTTTTTTTAACTATCAAACAAATAAGTTCATGAACATATTTATGAACAAACACATTTATAATAAAAGCAATTGTCTATGTAACAAAGGCAATGATTATTTATATTTATTAATTTTATGATCAAATATTAATTATTTTTATCTAATTCACGAGTTCAAAATCGAATAGGAATCAAGCTTTTATTGAGCTTCTTATCGAGCTTGTTCACAAACTTCAAATGATGTTGTTCACGAACATAAATGAGCCAAACGCATTAGTGTTCAAGTTTGTTTATTTAAGAATCGAGTATTTAAAATATTGTTCAAGTTTGTTTGTTTAGCTAATTAAATGATCACAAACGAGCTTTAATCGAACTGAACATCGAGTAGCTCGTCGAACGTTTGGTTCGCATGCAGCCCTAGTTTCTTCCTTCAAATCATTCTCTTCTTCTTCTCTTATCTTCCTCTCTTCTTCTTCTTCTCTTCTTCTTGCTTGAGTCCCCTCTCAAGAAAAATGAGGGGTCTATTTATAGAAATTATGGAGTGGCATGGCCTGTAAATAGGAGGAGGATCAAGGGCAAATGTGGAGTGGTTCGATGGAAGGCCGATAAAGAATCCCTTGATCATGTACCGTTCGTCAAACATTTAAAGGTCTTAATGATGTTGAAATTCAGCAATCTTAGGCCGTTGGATTTGTATCGTCAAGCCGCCCGATTCAACTATAAGCTCGTCATGTTTGGAAACTGTTTGGTAACTCAAATTGTGTTATGAACTTTCCAATGACGCTTTGTGTACTTGATTTGGACTCATTTGGGCTCGGATTGAGTCGAATTTGGTGTCATTGGGTTCGTATTTCCGAGATGTTCAGTTTGATTGTAAGTTTGTTGGAATCAAAGTTTAGGTGATTCTAGATTTAATTATTGAAATTTCCGGCTTGATTTTGCCTCGAGATTCGTGTCCAATCAAGATAATTTTTTGATGATACATCAATACTTTTTGCTAATGATATTCTTCTTGTTGATAAGACTAGAGAGGGAGTTGAAGGTAAACTTGAATTATGGAGGTCAACCTTAGAGTCTAAGATTTTCGCTTGAGTATGTCTAAAATTGAATATATAGAGTGTAATTTTAGTAGTAATACACCTAGTGAGGGGATTGTGACTTTGGTTGATCAAGTCATTAATAGGAGTACACATTTTAGACATATTGGATATATTGTTCAGAGTGAAGGTGAAATAAATGGAGATATTATTAATAGATTTCAAGTGGAATGGTTGAAGTGGAGGAATGCATCAGGCTTGTTGTGTGATAGAAAAGTCCCCCTCAAACTTAAGGGAAAATTCTATAAGATGGTGGTGAGACCTGCAATGCTTTATTATGCCGAATGTTGCCATTAAAAGAGAAGCATAATACTAAGTTAAGTTTCACAGAGATAAGTAACCTTAGATGGTTTGGTCGCTTAAAACGGTGGCCTTCCTATGGAACAATTATTACGTCCTCTGACCGGACGTAGAGCTACGTTCGGCCGCCAATAACATGTCGCCACGTACTCTTACTCTTTACCGCGCGTCCCGACAACGTGACCCGGACCGGAACCCGAGAATGCTATGTTCGCGTACAACTCGGTATTGCTCGATATTTGCTCGATATTGCTCTGTATTGCTAGGTATTTGTTGGCAATAACGAGAAATATCGCTCTGTGACGACCAATACCGAGCAATACCGAGTTGTACCGAGTTTTTCTAGAAAAACTCGGTACAACTCTGTATTGCTCGGTATTGCTCGGTATTACTCGACATTTCCTCGATATTGCTCAGTATTTGCTCGGTATTGGTTATTGTCGAGCAAAATCGACCAATACCGAGCAATAACTAGCAAAATCAAGAAATACCGAGTCATCGTGGGTCCGTTTCGGGTCGGGTTATTGGGGCACGCGGTAAATAGTGAGAACGCGTGGCGCGATTCTACTGGCAGCCGAACGTAGAACTACGTCCTGTGACCGGACCAAATAAAAGTTCCTTCCTATGACCTAGGTAGGAAAATAGAGGTATTAAATTTGACTTATATTAAGAAAGGTAGAGGTATACCTAAAAAGACTTGGCTAGAAAATATTGGAAATTATATTTCATTATGAGATTTAAATTAGATTTAAGGCTTCATCTTTTCTAATAATTCATTTCACCATTATGTAGGGAACGTTTGGTTTAACATCCAAATGACTATCCAATAAGAGATATATTAGATGTATAACAGATTTTTACCGGGTTGAAGAGGAGTGACAGATGAATTAATTGAGGGAGTTAAGAGTTTTATTAAAGTCGCATCTCAACTACCTTCGTTTAAGTCTGATTGAATGTTTAGCCGCAAGAAACTTCGATATCGGACGGCGTTAAGTTTTTGTCAAATACCGGCGATTTTTATCGCTGGTAATAAACCGGCATTCGCCGACAGTTTTTACGCTGGAAGTTTCATGCGGTTTACCTGCGGTTTTGAGTTCATTAATTTCCGGCTAATTGAGCCGCCGGAAAATCACTAGGAAATATCGCAATAAGAAATTGGCCATCAGTTTGCATTTCCTACGCGGTTTACTCTGCCGATTTATAAACAGCCAGAAATTTTTCAAACCGCCAGAAAATACATCATATCTGCCGGAAAATACCGCTCGTAATGAGCGATTTTCCAGTAGTGCAATAGCGCTAGCTGATGCCCTAATTTCTTTCTCCCTGCTCTTTCATTTGCACGCCGTGAATGAAAGTGTTTCGTCCCATTCAGTTGTGCATCAATTTTCAAACCGCTTCAAAGAATTTTGGCGGGCCAAATCTCCGGCAAATTTCATTCTTTGTGCTACAATAGTCCTATTTTTTCGTAGTGGGTTGAACTCGGTTTTGACAAATGTGTTCAAACTCGAACCAACTTCCAATCAATGCAACTCAATTCATTTGCAGCTTTATTAAAACTTTTTTTTTTGGGACATTTAGGCCATTTAAGGCAAACTCACACACACAACGCATACATAAATACTCGAACCCAAGCCCTCTTAGTTGGAAGCATAAGCTCTCAACCAACAGGTCAAAGTGAGCTGTGTTATTAAAACTTATTAATTGAATGAAGTAATGTAGTATATCAAATGTTATAAATACTCTTTACTACTAAAATATAGCTCAATACACTTTCATTATGCCTCGCAGATGAATTTCAGTCAATGGTGCGATAGTTTAAGCATTTATTATAATATATAGAGGTCATTTGATCTGAGCCCTCGCTTGATATTGCCAGATCGCTTGTTCCAAGTCTTTACCACATAAGCTACGCTTGATCAGCCTATTAGCCAGAGAAAATGGTGCTCGTCATGTTTTGGAAGTCTCCACGCGTATTTGTTCCTAGAATAACTAATATGTGAGAGATAAATATTCTAAATTTAAAGTTATTTATAGGGGTGGATTGGATTTACTTTTATTTTGTATTTTTTTTCATTTCTTTATTTTGTTTTAAATAATATATTTATTTAGTGTATTTTGACATTTTTTATATTTTATTTTTCTTTAAATAAATCAAATTATTTTTTAAAATACTTAAATACTAATATTTTGAGTGTTTTTTAAAATGATCACCTCCGGCCACCGCCACCGTCATCGATCACCACTGTCGGCCATCACCTTCGTTCATTGTCGCTCACCTCCACTAGCCATCATTGCGCTGACAGTAATTGTTGTCATTATAACATAAATTAACTTATTCAATTTTCAATTAAAAAAATTATATTTAACATATATTTTATTTCATATTAAAATAAAAAAAATAATTTAATCATAAAACAAAAATTCACCAAACGTTCCCATAATTTATTTTTTCAAACATTACTCTTTTTTTTTTTTTACTGTTGGGTTATAAAAAGGGAAATAATCAGTCCATTTGTGAGAACATAATTAGCTATTAACTTATTTGTTGCTAGCTATGAGGTTTCCCGACTAGCTTTAATAGAATCTTCCCATTTGACTATCATAACTAGGAAAACACACTAAATTTTTAATCGATAGGTCTAAGGCTTCTTTTGGGACGGTTATTTTATTGCTTCTTAAAACAGAGTTTTAGTAACTTTTGTACTAAAACTTTCTTTTAAAAAGCAATAAAATAGTCATGTCAAACGAAACCTAAATGATTTTATTGCTAACTGATATGTATCGATCATCTGATCATCTTAATATGCTTTGACTCTTAGTTAAAATATCATATTAATAGTTTATCATTGATTAGCTTTAAGTCAATTGTTCTAAAATATCTCCATCATGCATGTCCAGAATACCACATAATCTACTAATAGTTTAATTAAGGCTTCGTTTGGGATCACTTTCTTATTGCTTCTTAAAGTAGCTTTCTAGTGCAAATTAAAAATTTTTGTACTAAAAAGCTGCTCTAAGAAGCAACAAAAAGTCATCCCAAACAAAACTTAATTCACGTATTCGAATCATCAACTAAGAAGCACCACAATTCCTATATGCATTACCTTTTACCAGTAAAGGTTGGCAGAAATGATGTGTTTTTTAGGTAGTTATAAACTTATAATGACTCTCATGAGTGACTAATCAAGCATTGACCTTCTTCCAATTAAGTCTCATCACCCTTGTATGTATAAGGTTTTTAGAGTTATAAATATTGAGTAGGGGTGTCAATATTTGACACGACACGAAAATCCGACTCGGACCCGACCCGATTTCAAAACAGGTCGGGTTCGGGTTCCAGAAATTAACCCGTTTAAAAAATGGGTCGGGTCGGGTTCCAGAAAGCAACCCGCCGGGTCAACCCGCCAACCCGTTTAATTTAAAAAAATTCAAATTCCGGCTCTCTGCCCGCTGCCCCCGCCCTCTGCCCGCTGCCACGCGTGCTGCGCTGCCGCGTGCCGCGCTCGAGCTCGCGCTCGAGCTCGCGTTGCCGCGTGCAGTGCCGCGCTCGAGCTCGCGCTAGCCCGCTGCCGCGTGCTGCCGCGGTCGCTGCCGTGCCGCGCCCGAGCGCTGCCGCGTGCCGTGCCGCGCTCGCCCGCTGCCGCCGTGCCGTGCCGCGCTCGAGCTCGCACTCGCCCGCTGTCGCGCTCGCCCGCTGCCGCGTGCTGCCGCGGTCGCTGCAGTGCCGCGCTCGCCCACTGCCGCGTGCTGCCGCGGTCGGGTTCTCTGCCTCGTGGGTCGGGTCGGGTCAACCCGGCAACCCGCCGGGTCGGGTCTGGGTTCGGATTATCGCCTCGTTTCTCTACTCGGGTCGGGTTAGGGTCGACCCGTTTTCCACCCGGGTCAGTTCGGGTTCGACCCGAACCCGACCCGTGACCCGAAATTGACACCCCTAATATTGAGAATGAATTTTTTTTAAAAAAGCCCTTTCTTCCCTCTATTGACTAAAAAAAACATCAATATTTACATAATTTATTTTTTTACATGCTTATATCTACAATAAATAAGATAACATATAATCCATTAAAAAAACACAAAAACCATAGTTAAACCAACTTATAATGGATATATGTGGATGAATTTCTTCTAACATTTATGGATGAGTTTCATTTAATGTAACTATTCATCAAAGAAGTTAAACATAAAAACAAAATCTAAGAAGATTAGATGATAAAATGAAACCCTTCTAATTTTATTGATTCAATTCCAACCAAAATTATTAAACAAAATCTATATATCATTAATAAAAAATAGATATAATTTTAATTTTTTTGGAAGATTCTACACGTCGAAAATTATAATTATCTTCTATTTCAATCAAAATCATCTATCTAAAATATTTTTGTGCATTATTATGGATAAACTTTATTAAAATGTCATAAATTAATTTAACATACATAGTTTTAATGATCTTACAAAAATTGATTAAATGAATATTTGTCATGACCTCAAAACCCAACTCGAACCCTACCCGAAAATTTTGGGTTCAAGTTTGGGTTTCAAGATTTCAACCCGTTTGTAAAATCGGGTCGGGTTTGGGTTGACCCAGAAACTCATAAATGATCCGGAATGACCCGCATTACCGTCGGCCCGCCACTGTCGCGCCGTTGTTGCCCACCAAAATCAGATGCGCGTTGATCCGCTGTTTGTCGTGTTTGCAGGTCGGGTATGGGTCCAAAAAACTGACCCGTTCATGTTCTTGTTGACTCGAATAGTACCGGATCAATTCCGGGTTCGACTCAACCCAACCCGTGACAAAAAATTGACACCCCTAATTTTAATCTTATATTTGAAATCTATAAAATTAAAATCAAAATAAAAAGAAAACCTCTCCTTTTTATTTTTAAAAAAAAATTACTTTTGAAATCCTGATGCAAAATGCATCAAGATTTGCTTAAAAATCTTTCAATTTATATCTATAACACTAATTTCAAGATAAATTAGACGGCTTAAAGCGCATCCTATCATATGCTAAATTGCCGGCCTATTGATCATGAAAGGTTCCCAAATAAAAACTTTTTGTCTTCTTACAAAGCTCAGTTCCCACTTGAACTAATATAAAAATTAAAAAAGAATAGCTCATCACTCCATCAATAGTACCAATCCGTCGTACAGTTAAAAGTAAAAAATTACTGATATAACGCATGCAACACACCAGAAATTATTCAATGTAGAGTTCGAACTGAAAGAATCGTCTGAATTGCTACTAATTTACTGAGTATTTATAAATATGTAGTAAATCAGCCGATACTCACAAAATATTCAGAGAAAACTCACAAAACACTTAGCAAATACTTACAATATACCCAGTAATACTTCTAATTGAGTATTTATAAATACGAGTAAATACACAGTAAATACACAATAAATACACAATAAATAAGCAATTCTCCTCATCCGGACTTCGCTCAGAATAATTTCCTTCAATATAGAGGCTTGTTTTATAACTTTTATTTATATTAATTATTGTTTACAAGAGAAAAAATTAGTTTAAGACTTTGGCTTTGTTTGGATAAACATTCGAACACCATTTTTTATTACTTCCAATAAGTTTTTTAGCTGAAAAATTATTGTAAAAAGTAGTAAAAAAAGCTGTCTCAAACGAGAGAAATTATTCTGTGCGGACACAGAACGTCGTCAGAAAAAAAACCAAAATATGCCACGTCAATGGTACCGAGCCGCAGTACCGAGCTGTACTGAGCTGCGATATAGAACAAAGGGGTGACATGACGCATTTTGATTGATCTTTAGATGACGTTTGACGTCCGCATAGAATAATTAATCCTCAAGGGAAGCCTTTAACTTATTAACTATGGAATAATTTTTTATCAGACAAATCCATATTTCGGAATATTAAAAAATAAAATTATCGAACAGCATAATAGTGAAGGGACAAATGCCCTAAAGTTAGAAGAAAACTGATATCTTTAACATAAACATAATTTAATTAAATTACTTAATTGGCTATTGTAAAAGACAAAATTGGATCTCTGGATTTAGCTCCTTTGGTCAATTTGCGCTGTTCCAAATGCATAATTCTAAGTGGTGAGGATTACGTATCTGTTATTAAGATGAGACATTTGCAAGATTATTTGCAAATGCGATTAAAGAAAGTAAATAAAGGCTTGTTCAACCTATAACTTGCAGTTCTTAATTGCATGTGGTAAACCTTAATAGTAATTAATGATGCTAAAAATTTTAGGTTTTAATTTGTACGAAGATTTCATGTAATGTCATTTGTGATTAGGAGATATAAAATTATTTTATATAGAAAATTTAAAAAGGAAAAAGATGCGGAGCTATGCTCAGTCAGGATATATCGAAAAATTATTCTGTGCAGATGCCAAACGCCGTCTGCAGACCAATTAGAATACTCCACATTACCCCTTGGATGCATGACCCGGCTCAGTACTACTCGGCACCACGGCTCGGTACCGCTTACATGGCTGCACTTGATTTACCTTTGAATGTAGAGCTACATCCGGCCTCCGCACAGAACAATTTCTCGGATATATCCTCTTATCTTGAGTTAAAATTGCAAAGGTTTACTATTCCCTATGACTAAAGAAGAGAGTATACTAAAAATTTTGAATTATTGTGGACTATTTTTGAAGGTGGAGATCAGCCAATGATTTTGGTGGAGATGAGTCAATGTTGCGAGATACGGCGTTGTGGTGCTCAATGCAAAAACAAAATGATAGAGATGGTCACCCGACAAACGTTGCAATAGGCTAAGGCCATGTGACGCAGCTGCGTTGGTTTTTAGAATTAAAACATTGCTTTGGAAGGAGTCACTACTATGGCGTTCGATATGTATCGAAGCCTCGACGCTAATATCTGTGAACCGCTGCGACTCTATAATCAGAATAATTATGATTAATGATTACGCCATGGTTTTGAATTGATGAATATAAATTGTATATCTTTCCTGATGAAATTCTTAATTGTGAAGTGAATCTTAGCATATGCGTCCTAAGATCTCTGTCAAACTTGTATGAGTGATAAGGATACTCCTTCACCTCCTACAATTAACTTTAGGCCATAAGAACCTAACATGTTTTACATCTTATGTCTAAGTATGCAAATACAGTATTACAATATTTCTGGTTGTTTTTGCATTTCTCAATCAAAGCTATACATCACACTAAGTTATAATTACATATATGACTACTATGTGATTTAAATAAAGAGCGGGATAATATTGAAAATATCTTTTAACTTTAGGCCATAAGAATTTTCATTAGTACTTAATATGTTATCCACATCATCAATACAAAACTAAAAAAATTAGTCAGACATAAAAGAAAAGATAAACAAACTCATTTTCATTGAAATCATAGAACAAAGCAAATACAAGACAATGATATCACTAGTAATGTTCAATAAATCTCCTATATACTCATTCTTCATTAATGTATAGAGTTGCTCCAACAAATACTGACTAACTCTCTAACTATTCTTTCAAATACTTTCCTAAATTCTCTTAGTTGTCACCCTAAGAGAGATTTAGAGAATTATTCTAAAATGAAATAAAATTAAACCAGTGACTGAACCCTCCTACAAACATAACATATCGGTTTATTATAGAAAAACATAAAGTAGGCAACTGGCGCTGTTGCACTTGAAACATTTGATCCATTAATGTGCCCAAAAAAATGAACTAACGTCGTAGCGCTATTATTTTGGCTCCGTCACGGCTGTTGCTGACGTGGATCATATTCTACTTGTACTTTAATCATTCTTTACAAGTTAGTAAGTTTCAATTAAAATGCTATTTAATATTTTATCTAAAATGGATATTGATGTCTATGATAAGCTAGAGAAAAAAAAAATCTATTGAGCAGCTTATCTCATTCTAGATATTTGTGAAATTTCAAGAAAAGTAAAAGGCAAAGTGGATTGAGTAGGGATGATAGAGTCAAAATCTCTGAATTTAAGTAACCCAGGTATTATTTTGTAATACAATTTTAATTATTCTGATGTATAGTTTTCATTTGGGCTGGATTATTGTATATATTCATTTTGATGAAATGAAATGTGTTTGCACTGTCATTTTTATTTAAATTTTGTAGTGGCTCTAGTTGTTTCTGTTGGTAGTTGAGTTATAATTATAGGATTAGACTTTTAATCCTTCCGTTAAATTTTACGGCATCACGTACGCGACTACTTCATCTTTCACATATTGGTTTGACCTCTTTAAAGAACTCATAACTCTTGCACCTAGTGAACAAAAAAGATCACCAAATATAATTGAAATTAGGTGCTACACCTATTATCATCCGCCCAAATTATTATCCTCATCATCCAAACAAATTTCCATTAGAAAACTACGCCAAGAAATGCTTGCAGAACCATGGTTGATTAGACCGAGCATAAGTACATTCACTTTCCTAATTCTGCTAGAAAGAAAATAGATGGTACATGGCATTTCCTGTGTCAATTATCATTAACTCAACTAGTCTACCGTTCAAAATAAATTTCCTATGTTAACAATGGATGAGATGCTTGATGAATTTCATGTTTCCGGCACTAACTCCAAATTAACCCTCCACAGCAAGTATAATCAAGTTCCTATACTTCTCATTGTAATAGCCCAAACTCCTAACTATCGAGATATTGTTTACTTTGGTCTAAGAGCCTCACAATTTTGTCCTTTCGATGTAAGTTCCCAGTAGGTAACCCATCTCAGAATTGCTTTGGGATGAACATACTTTACAGCGGAGTTTCTTATGAAAATTCCAACCATTACACTAAAAAATACCTCGATGTTTAAAAGTTTTTTTTTTTATTATTATTTTTTATTTTTTATTTATTTAAAAGTTAACTTTCTTTTACTTAAGAGATTTTATACCATTAACATACACATGACAACCTTCCAAAAAATTGATAAAGTATGAATTCATGGTAATGGCCTTCAGCATCAACAATGCTTTGACTACCTTTCAGAGTGTCATAAATGATATAGTTAAGCCTCATAAAACTTTGTTATTATTTTATTTATGATATTTTTGGCATGCATCAAAACCATCTCTTACACCTTCAGATTGTCTTTTTTTGCATTTCCTTCACCTATGATGGACAAAATGCTCTTTAAGCCAAACCTACATCGATTACATTGGCAAGCAATTTCTGTGAACCAAAATAAGCCTCAACTAGTTCTTAGGCCTCGTTTGATACTGTCAATGCTTCATCCATAACTTTTTCCAAATAGTTGCAACACTAACAAACCTATATAATAAAAGTACAACATCCTATGTAAAATTATACCTTAATAATACGATGAAAAATTACATAGCTCATAATGAACTATCTATTGGTTGAGAGATTTGACTAATAACTAAGAGGTCGTTGGTTTGAAGCTTGCATATGTGATATTTGTATGTTTGTCTTATTTGACCTAAATGTTTCGACAAATTGTAATAAATTCTAACAAACCAATCGTTGTTATTATTGCTTGATGTTACACAAACTTTAATACTTGATGCAGGTGCCTCCAACATTGGCATTAATGCAGTTCTTAGTCAACAAAGTAATTCAATTGTATTCTTCAATAAAAGTGTACTCTAAAATACAACAAACTTCAACATATTGCAATAAATTATTCAACATCACAGAGGGCATGGAAAAATGGAAGAAATATTTAAAGGTTTTAACATTTCCATTTTGACACAAAAAAAAAAACTAAAGTATCCATTAATTCTTGACACAAAAAATCCTAACATTGTAGAAGTACTCTTTCTTATAAAACTCTTAGGCTATGAATACAACATTAAGTACAAACTGAGTAACACTAATAAGAGGGCATATGTAATCTCATAGATAGACAATCATGATGATATTTTTCTTGTATGTGCCACAAGTCTCACCCTGCTTTCTAACCTCACTTACCATCTCGTCGAGTAGTTGTACCATTAAACAACATCAATTCTTGAACCAGTTCAATTATAACAACAAATTAAACGAATCTTGCTTCCTACACCAAATACTGACTTCAGAATAGCCTCATTTTTAAGAATGACCTGGTGCTGTTGAACTTTTCATCTAATCTCAAACAAGTTCTCTATCAATACCCTAGGTAGATTACTTCTCCATATCTGATATATTACACTACATGTATTCCATTCCAATCTTATCTCAAATATTTTATTTGGGATATTTTCTATTGTAGTATCTCAAACTTACATACATCAATATGTTATCCTCTCAACCAAATGTTCTTATATTTTTTATATTATTGGTGTAACTTCTCTAGAGTTCACTCATCTAAGGAGTGTTCTTATATAAGAGCGCTTAACATGGAGTTTATAATGAAATTTCAAATCATTACACAATAAGAAGTCAAATTCCAACAATCTTATAAAAAGGTATATCAATTTTTAAGTGTTTAGCTTTTTTCTAGTTATCATATTTCTTAATATACTAATCCACTTAGATAACTAATGTCATCGTCAGCATCCTTAACCCATAAACATTCAGAAGGCATATAGGATTCTTGAGATGGCTTCCATCATACAACACCTTGTCCTATATAGCACTAAACTCTCATTTTTCTCACGTGAAATGCTTAAATTCAATTTGTAATAGCACAAACATTTTAACCCAAAAAGTATTATATACATTATTTCTTGGTCTCATGATTTTATTCCACTATTATAACTATTAAGGGGGAGACCTGTGAGACCTCGTTCCCTTACTGTTCCTCTCTAATTTGGATTTTCCTCTCAGAATCGTCCGGGACGATAGTGGGATCGTCCAGGCCGATCTGCACTGTAGAAAATATCGGCCTGAAAATAGTCATGGGAACCGTCCAGGACGATTTTTTTGGTCTGATCGTCCCAGGACGATTTGGCGATCGGCCGGGCCGATCTGCTTTATGATATATGAAAATCAGCTCGTTTTGATGAGAGAGAAAATCATTTTAAAACAAAATATCTGTTTTGAGGAGAGAGAAAGAGAAAAGGCAAAAGAGGAAACCTGGTTTTGGAGGCCGCGGAGCGCTTTTCGTCCGACGCCGCTGTTGGGAAAAGTGAAGATCTCGTGGTAAGGACTCCGAACCCTATTTCTGTTTTCAAAGATATTGAGTTTTGACTGAGTTATGATCCGTTTTGTGTTTTCGTAGTCGACTTTTCGACGTGATTTTGATTTGACACAACTTTCACCGCACAACTTTTGGTATGTTATAGATATGATTATGACACACGATTTGAGTATTTTCTGCGACGATTTTACCGGTCGGAATTGATTCTACGCGATTTTAATCGAATAGAAAAATATCAGGACTTGATTTGATTTGACTTCTATAGAATAATAGTCTTGCATTGATGTTATAGATATTCTATTGTAATTTGGTAGAATTTGGAAATCGTGTCTTTTTGCAGGATTTTTTTGTAAATTTGACCGACTGCCGTTACGCTGCCCGATTTTCGTATGATTTCCGAATTTTCAGGAATTGATAGATTGAATTGAGATGTGTATGATTATTGATATGATTGTATTGGATTGATTTAATATTGATTATTGCATCGATTATGGATTGATTTTTGAACTGATTATTGATTGACTATTGATACTGGAACCCAAGTGGATCCTGGTTAAACGTTGGTGAAGATTGATATTGACCTGTACAGGATGGTGGGCCGACGGGCTTTCCTTTAAACCATTGATCATTGATATAACGATTGGGAGTTATAAGGAGTTTTATATGCCGACGGGCGGCCGACGGGCAAAAAGAGTGACGACTCTTATTGATAGACCAACGTACTACAATAGCAACGGATTCTACAACAGCAACATGACCAGTTGATTTTACTTGTCCAGTATATAGTATTGAATTGCATGTTTACTGTATTGATTTATAGATTCATTGTTTTATAGATTTCTGCTTTATCGACTTTGATTGGATTTATTAGATCGTACGATTTCATTGATTTCACTGATTGATTGCTGTGCATCGACATTGAGCATTGATATAGAAATGGATGGATATAGATATTGCATTGATAGCATGGACATGAATAGTATAGAATCATTGACACTATTGCCTATAGATTCATTGATTTCTGCTTATAGATTCATTGTTACTACTACCTGTGGATTTATTGATCTCGCTTATAGATATTACTGATTAGACCTTATTGACTTGATTTGATAGTGATTGATTTAACGGATTGATTGATTTTCTTCTGTGTACGGATTTCTTCGAGATTGACGTGAATTGATCGAGCTAGATTTATTGATTTGCCTGCTGCTGCATTGACTGGTTTTATTGACTATGGATTTTCGTATTGCACCGATTCATTGACCATTGACTGAAATAGATTTGATTGACTGTGATTGACTGACATGCATATTAATAGCATAGCCGTGCTTTGATTTCAGTTATAGGTATTAGGTGACCTGCTGGGCTTTGTAAAGCTCATTATATGTGGTTGACATTTTCAGGTCAGGGCAAGGGAGCAGAAGATAGGAATTGATCCAGATCTTCAGGTTTTTGTCTTTTGATTGATAGTGATTCTTTTGTACTCAGGATAGATTTCAGAACTGGTGATTGTAGTGTAGTTCCTGAGTATTGTACATGAACTTTTGAGTTTGGATCGACTTGTATATTGATGTTTTAAATTTTATAGATGTTTGATAGACTGTTTAATTGAAGGTTTTAGATAACTCTGGTAAATTGTTTGAGAAATTGATTGACATTCTTTCCAAGTTAGATCTTGGGGCATCACAAGTTTGGTATCAGAGCAGTGTTATTGGAAGAATGGATTGTTACCAGAGTTGTAGGATTGAATTGATAATTGGGTAGATTGGGTAGCTTTAAGAGCTTCATTGGCATACATCATTGCATGTTTGTATTATCTGTTCTGAATTGTGCAGGTGAAAAGTTATGGATCCTCCGGCTGAATCAAGTGTACCGAATGAGCAACACACCGCAGCCCCAGTACCTTCAGAGAGTATGATGCAGTTGGCTACTGCGATTGCACATGTAATGGGGGATGCTCAGAGCAAAATGAGTGGTAGCAAAGAGGAAGAAGTGGATAGACACTTGCAGATGTTTCATAAGCTGAAGCCTCCGTTGTTTAAGGGAGGTGTGGGACCCCAGGCTGCTAAGGATTGGATCCTGAGGGTGGAAAAGATTTTTGATAGCATGTAGTGTCCGGGAAATCGAAAAGTACCCTTAGCTGTGTTCCTGTTTGAGGGTGAAGCGGAGAGATGGTGGATTGGACAACAAAGAGAGAAATTCCAGGGGAAGACCAATGTTGAGATCACCTGGGATGAGTTCACTGCAGTATTCAGAATGTGGTTTGTACCGCCGTCAGCTCAGCGACAGATGCAGGAAGCTTTCATGAGATTGGAGCAAGGCCGCAAGTCAGTGATGCAGTACGAAGCCGAGTTTACTGCACTTTCGAGGTACGCTGCTCATCTGATTCCTACTCCCGAAGAAAAGTGCTATAGATTTCTACATGGATTGAACAGAGAGCTGAGGCATCCACTAGTACCCTTCCGGATACATGAGTTTTCTGAGCTAGTGGAGCGGGCCCGATTGATAGAGATTGATTTGGCGACACCGGTATCGAGGTACGAGGATACCAGGAGGAGGAGAGATGAAGTACGAAGGGATGATTCTGACAGAGATAGAGAGAAGAAAAGCAGATATGATAGTTCGATTGGATCTGCATCGGGATCTGTACCGCGATCTGCATCGGTAGTATCGTCTGGTAGTTCTGGAGCATGTATTCACTGTGGTAAACGACATGCAGGTCGATGCTACCTGTTGACGGGGCAGTGCTTTCACTGTGGACAGCAAGGGCACAGAGCAGCAGATTGTCCTCAGAAAGGACTTGGTGGACGGACTGATTCTGGTACGGGTACAGGACAGCAGAGGACTGTTGGCTCGAGAGCTTACAGTGAGAGATCAGGGAACCGGATAGATGATAGAGCTGTCAGAAATCAGAGAGAGACAGTTGCGCCATGACCTCCTGCACTTCCTCCAGTGGTGCCACGTGTTTACAGTCTACAGCATCATGCAGATCAACAACGCACAGAAAGTTCTACTGGTAAGATTGATTTTGACTAACCAATTGATATTGACATTTGATCATGCATATTGATATGTGATTGATTGCATTGTGTGTTTGTATGGATTTCGACGAGTTTTGATTTGGATTTGGATCAATTTGTTTTGCGTTGTTTTTGTCTCGTACCTGTAGGGCAATGTCGGGACGACATTTTTCTAAGGTGGGGAGATTGTGAGACCTCGTTCCCTTACTGTTCCTCTCTAATTTGGATTTTCCTCTCAGAATCGTCCGGGACGATAGTGGGATCGTCCAGGCCGATCTGCACTGTAGAAAATATCGGCCTGAAAATAGTCCTGGGAACCGTCCAGGACGATTTTTTTGGTCTGATCGTCCCGGGACGATTTGGCGATCGGCCGGGCCGATCTGCTTTATGATATATGAAAATCAGCTCGTTTTGATGAAAGAGAAAATCATTTTAAAACAAAATATCTGTTTTGAGGAGAGAGAAAGAGAAAAGGAAAAAGAGGAAACCTGGTTTTGGAGGCCGCGGAGCGCTTTTCGTCCGACGCCGCTGTTGGGAAAAGTGAAGATCTCGTGGTAAGGACTCCGAACCCTATTTCTGTTTTCAAAGATATTGAGTTTTGACTGAGTTATGATCCGTTTTGTGTTTTCGTAGTCGACTTTTCGACGTGATTTTGATTTGACACAACTTTCACCGCACAACTTTTGGTATGTTATAGATATGATTATGACACACGATTTGAGTATTTTCTGCGACGATTTTACCGGTCGGAATTGATTCTACGCGATTTTAATCGAATAGAAAAATATCAGGACTTGATTTGATTTGACTTCTATAGAATAATAGTCTTGCATTGATGTTATAGATATTCTATTGTAATTTGGTAGAATTTGGAAATCGTGTCTTTTTGCAGGATTTTTTTGTAAATTTGACCGAATGCCGTTACGCTGCCCGATTTTCGTATGATTTCCGAATTTTCAGGAATTGATAGATTGAATTGAGATGTGTATGATTATTGATATGATTGTATTGGATTGATTTAATATTGATTATTGCATCGATTATGGATTGATTTTTGAACTGATTATTGATTGACTATTGATACTGGAACCCAAGTGGATCTTGGTTAAACGTTGGTGAAGATTGATATTGACCTGTACAGGATGGTGGGCCGACGGGCTTTCCTTTAAACCATTGATCATTGATATAACGATTGGGAGTTATAAGGAGTTTTATATGCCGACGGGCGGCCGACGGGCAAAAAGAGTGACGACTCTTATTGATAGACCAACGTACTACAATAGCAACGGATTCTACAACAGCAACATGACCAGTTGATTTTACTTGTCCAGTATATAGTATTGAATTGCATGTTTACTGTATTGATTTATAGATTCATTGTTTTATAGATTTCTGCTTTATCGACTTTGATTGGATTTATTAGATCGTACGATTTCATTGATTTCACTGATTGATTGCTGTGCATCGACATTGAGCATTGATATAGAAATGGATGGATATAGATATTGCATTGATAGCATGGACATGAATAGTATAGAATCATTGACACTATTGCCTATAGATTCATTGATTTCTGCTTATAGATTCATTGTTACTACTACCTGTGGATTTATTGATCTCGCTTATAGATATTACTGATTAGACCTTATTGACTTGATTTAATAGTGATTGATTTAACGGATTGATTGATTTTCTTCTGTGTACGGATTTCTTCGAGATTGACGTGAATTGATCGAGCTAGATTTATTGATTTGCCTGCTGCTGCATTGACTGGTTTTATTGACTATGGATTTTCGTATTGCACCGATTCATTGACCATTGACTGAAATAGATTTGATTGACTGTGATTGACTGACATGCATATTAATAGCATAGCCGTGCTTTGATTTCAGTTATAGGTATTAGGTGACCTGCTGGGCTTTGTAAAGCTCATTATATGTGGTTGACATTTTCAGGTCAGGGCAAGGGAGCAGAAGATAGGAATTGATCCAGATCTTCAGGTTTTTGTCTTTTGATTGATAGTGATTCTTTTGTACTCAGGATAGATTTCAGAACTGGTGATTGTAGTGTAGTTCCTGAGTATTGTACATGAACTTTTGAGTTTGGATCGACTTGTATATTGATGTTTTAAATTTTATAGATGTTTGATAGACTGTTTAATTGAAGGTTTTAGATAACTCTGGTAAATTGTTTGAGAAATTGATTGACATTCTTTCCAAGTTAGATCTTGGGGCATCACAAGACCTGTCCCAATAGTATTTTCATATGAGCTCGTTTATCTTTAAAGTTTCTAATGAAATAACAATCGTTACATCAAAAGATGCCTCAGCATATAAGAGTTCAGCTTGTTTCTATATAAAAAGTTTCATACTGCTAGATACTTGCTTATTATCCTAAGCATTCCAAATCTATTTTTTTATTCATCTATACTATATGTTCTTTCTATTGTTAATTAATCTATCTCATATGCTCTATATATGCTAATATATAGTAGATGTTCAATTATTATATACAAATTTTGCTTTATTGAAGAGTAAATTATATATATATGTGTGTGTTACATGCTAAAAAACTTATGTCGGTAAAGTAGAAGATGCATATCTTAGCTTTTCACAAACAATTCAGTACGCACACATAAAACTTGTAAGAGACAAAATTTTTTACTTAGAAAACCCGAAAAGGAAAAAATCATAGGGCCTAGCCCTGTTAAAAAAATCATTATGTAATAGGAGATACAATAAGTATCTCTTTATCACAATTGAAGATGAGAGGACTATTTGAGAACAAATGTATGAATTCTCTATAGGGATTAGAAAAATAGTGTTCATAGGCGAACACAAAATACCCAACAATAGGGTTAGATCTTGATAGGAGTCTAGAGATGGGGCAGCTATTGTTAGCAATGGTCTCAATAATAGCATTGGACTTGATACGAGATTAGAGATGATGGTGGTCATCAGAGTGACAATGGCTAGTGGTGGCCGTCAGTGGCGATAATTGGTGGTCGCCGCGTTGATAGCATGAAAATGCAAGAGAGCTCTCTTCTCTCTACACACCTCTCCCTTCACATGTAGAGAATGAGACTCTATTTATAAGTTTTTTTAGATAGTCATTTTGATAAATTTGATCAAAATTCAAAGCAATCCATCGTGCAATCCATAATGATTCCCTAGGTCATGAAGCATCTACTGCACAACAATATAATTAGGTGTCTTAATAACATTAGAATTAAGTGATTTTGGGCTTGTTGGATTCATCTCATTGAGACATTCGATTAGACTATAATCATGCCGTATTTGGAAATCATTCAATCATGCAATTAATGTTTGAAGTTTCTAATTATGCATCAAGTATTCGATTTAGTCTCGTTTTGGCTTAGGTTGGACAATTTTTTATATGGTTGGTTTGTCTTATTGAAAGGCTTAATTCATTTATAAGTTCGTTAAAATTGGAGTTCATATAATCTTAATTTCAAATATTTTCAATTTAAAATTTGCTCTGAGATTCATTCTAATTTTTTTAGATATATATTATAAAAAATATTTGGTTAAGAATATTAAATTCTTTTTGAAATTAATATAATACGCCCCGCTTAAAGTAATGCCGATTTTAAATTGCATGACATGTTAGCGCACACCGATCCGTTTTGCCAAACATATGGGGCTATTCGATTCCATGAATATAAATATCTCTGCTGAGGGGAGAGACCAAATCGGAAATCAAAAATCGAGAGGCAATGGAATTAGTCCTGGACGACTTGCCGGCGTTAATCTTCTCAGCCGGAAGCTCCACCACCACCACCACCACCACAACAACAACCGTCAACGACGACATCAGCTGGGACGACTGGCCGTCTCCTCATCTCAACTGGTCCCACGAAGACTTCCACCCTTTCTTCGCCGCCGTCGGCGACCATTACTTTGCCACCCCACCTCACAACATCCAAAACCAGTCCTCCAGTACCAGCTCAACCACCACCACCACTCCGGAAGAGGACCCCACACCTCCCACCAAGTTCCCCGTCGAATCCAACAGGACGCAGAGGCTCCTCCACCTTCTTACGGCGGCTGCTGAGGCTCTCTCGGGAGACCTCAATGGTCAAGATCTCGCTAGAGTGATATTGATTCGGCTCAGGGAATTACTCTCAACTGATAACGCTGGTTCCGGCATTGAGCGCCTCACCAATCACTTCACCGAAGCGCTCAACGCACTCCTCGACGGTGACGCTACATTCCCTCGCCGCAGCGAATCCAACCAATTTCCCTACCGCCATTACTCCGCGGCCGAAGTCCTCACGGCTTTCCAATTGCTTCAGGACATGTCTCCCATCGCCAGCTTTGGTCACCTCACTGCCAACCAAGCCATAATTGAGGTCGTCGCCGGCGAGCGCCGCGTCCACATCGTCGATTACGACATATCGGAGGGAATACAGTGGGCGTCCCTCATCCAAGCGATGGCGTCGAGGAATGACGGCTTGCCACCGCCACATCTTAAGATCACGGCAGTTACGAACGGTAAACGGAGATCGGCGTCGGCAGCCAAAGAGACAGGAAGAAGACTCTCCGACTTCGCAGCATCCGTCGGCCAGCCGTTCTCTTTCCGGCTATGCCGGCTTGACCAACATAAGCGGTTTCATCCGGCGGCGGTAAAGTTGGTCAAAGGAGAGCCGGTGGTGGTCAATTGTGTGCTCAACCCCGGACAGGTCGGCTACGGCCACGGTTCAGTCACCTCAGTTGGCTCTTTCCTCGTCGGCGCCGTGGGGCTCAGAGCCCGGCTAGTCACACTCATCGAAGAAGATATAGGTGCAGCTGCCGGAGAGGAAAAAGGTAGCTTTTTGCGGAGATTCATGATTGAATTGGAGCGGTACATGGCGATCTGGGAGTCGCTGGAAGCAGGGTTCCCAAAGCAGGGAAGGGTTAGGGAAATGGTGGAGAGGGTGATACTAGGACCGAGGATCATCGGTGCAGTGAGGAGGGCGTACGGATGGAACGGCATCCGCGAGCCGATAGCAGAGGAGTGTGGGGAGTGGATGGCGGCGGCCGGATTCGCGAGGGTGGGGTTGAGCTTCTCCAACCTCTGTCAGGCTCGGCTGCTGCTTGGGCTCTTCAATGATGGATACAAAGTAGAAGATGATGCGTCAAACAAGCTCTTGCTGAGTTGGAAGTCTCGCCGGCTGCTTTCGGCCTCTGTTTGGACGATTCCAACGCGGATGTCACCTTCGCCGTCGCCATCGCCATCGCTGGCTATTTGAAGTTGTCTATCTATCTATAGTTTTCTATGAGAAGTTTGGATATGATGGCAGTAGGTGTTGGTCTTCTTGTGTCTGTTCAAATTCAGTGCTTGTTGTTTGACTATGGATAACGGTGCTGAAATTTTTTTTTTTTTGGGCATTTAGGTCATTTAAGGCAAATTCACACGCACAACGCATACACAAAGACTCGAATCCAAGATCTCTTAGTTGAAAGCCTAAGCTCTCAACCAACAGGTCAAAGTGAGCTGTGTACGGTGCTGAATTCAGATTAGATTTTATTAGTTTCAAGTTGAGTAAGATTTTATTTGGGATAATTTTTTTATTATTTTTAAATCAATTTTTTAATAAAAAATTAAATTTTTTTTGCTAGAAAGCTGCTTTAAAAAGTAATAAAATAGTTACCCCAAACGAAGCCTAAGACTTTGTTTGTGAAGGATTTTTTACTACTTCTTAAAACAATTTTTTAGTATAAAAATTAAAAAAATTGTACTAAAATACTGATTTAAGAAGCAATAAAAAAGTTGTCTAAAATGAAGCATAAGTTCCCGCTGTTATTAAAATTTCTTCCACTTATTTAAGGATTCATCTCACTTCACAAAGTAGTTAATGTGTTAATTAATCGCATATTGATATATTTTTTTTAATTATGGCATTTATTTTTTTTTATGTCACCACTTTTTGTCTTTAATATTTGTTTTAGGGATTCATATGCATATTATATAACTCCAATATATTTATTTATCTAATATTTAAATTATTATGTGTATTTGATATAGCACTCTATTTTCTGGATGATATCAAATATATCATAAATATATATTATATATTTTCTTATTTTATTTAAAATTTATAATAATATCTAAATAAATATAAATATTTATTTGATATATATGTAAATACATTGGAATTTAATGGCATTTATGTGAATCCCACTATTTTTGTAATAAAAATTTTGAATGTAAAACAATTAATATTTAGGAGAAATTCAATTCGATGACATTGGTAGCAATTTTTAATATTTTTACAAACTAAACTAGCTGATACCATGAGAAAAATAAAATATATTCTCAAGCATACTAAATTATATTCTTATTGTTTTCTTATAGAATAATAATGCATTTATTTCCTTATTATTTTGAGCATAAATCTCATTCACAATAGGATATTTTTATAGAACAATTTTATAATTTTAAAGTTGTTTTTAAATTTATTTGAAATATTGCAAACATTAAATAAAAAGTATAAATATATTTATTGGAAATTTATTTCACTCTTTTAACATTAAAAATTTAATATGTGAGCCGAAGAAAAAATAATTTGGAAAAATAATAATAATAATGAATATTTTTATTTCCCATGTTGCATTACTAAAAATAATTAGAAATCAATCGATTGAGTGATTATTATTTTTTAGCTTCATTTTAAAATTTTTTTCTTATTTTGAGATTTAAAAATTAAAAAACAGTTCTTTCATAAAAAATATTTAAAGGCTTTTAAGGAAAAGCAATGAGCTGTCTAATGATGCATTCATCTTTTAACTTTGTCTCTCCAATATATTTCTATACTGTGTAGTTTATAAATATAAGATATATATGGAGCCTGCCCTCTTTCCCACTACTTCTAACTTTCTTGTGTTTTTTATTTTTTTATTTTATTAATTTTTTTATTTTTTGTGTGCATCTTGACAACTATTGTAGACAAGATTCTATATATATATATATATATATATATATATATATATATATATATTATTATATAATATATATATATATATATATATATATTATATATTATATATATATTTATATTATATATATATATATATATATGTTGCGTCCTAGAATATTCGCGGCCGTAGAGAAATTTATAGTTTAATGTCTTAGCATTAAACGAATATCCGGCACACAATCAGATAAGTGAGAGGGTGTATCATTCATAAAAGACACCAGAGTTTTTACGTGGAAAACCCCTGAAAAGGGGGAAAAACCACGGGGCCTGGCCTAGTTTGAATGAATCCATTAGTATTTGCAGTCGATTACAAATGAGGTCCTTCCTTGGGAGAAGGCCTTGGATTGATGTAGCAAATGTACATCAGAAAGACCATTGTCTATTGATGGAGGTCGGAAGGACCATAGTAGGCGACGGAGGTCAAAAGGACCGTAGTCGGCAGGAGACCTAGGTCAGAAAGACCGTTGTCTGTTGATGGAGGTCGGAAGAACCATAGTAGGCGACGGATGTCGAAAGGACCGTAGTCGGCAGGAGACCGGGGTCATAAAGACCGTTGTTTGTTGATGGAGGTCGAAAGGACCATAGTATGCGACAGAGGTTAAAACGACCGTAGTCGGTAGGAGACCGGGGTCAGAAAGACCGTTGTAGTAGGGTGGTACTCTGGTAGAACTCTAGGCGTCAGGTAGTGGCCCAGCGGAAGTCCGGGCCTCAAGTGGTGTCTTGACATGTTAATCGAATGTCTTATAATGCCGATTTTAAATTGCATGACATGTTAATCGAATGTCTTATAAATGTGTTGTTCACTTAGTAATCATGTCTTACTCTTCATAAACCCTTCGACAACTAAGTAAAGTAGTTTAAAGACTCTGTTCCTGCTGTCCTCACTTTCAATCATGAACGTAATAAGAGTTGTTTTCATTAGGGGTGTCAAAATCGGATTTCAAGTTGGGTTCGGGTCGAACCTGGAACTGATCAGATTCAAACTCGTCGACCCTAACCCGACTCGGGTATATAAACGGGTCGGAAACTTAGACCCGGACCCGACCTGTCAAGTTGGGGGTTGACCCGACCCGACATGGTTTCGCATATGGCGGCGGCGGGACGGCCGACGGCAGGCTGCGGGCAGTCGCGGACGCGGACACATACGAGCGGGCGGCGAGCCACAAGCGGACACGGGCGCGGTTCCCGAGCGGGGAGCAGCTGAGGAGCCTCGGGCGTGCGGCGGGCAAGCGGCAGCTGGCAGGTAGGCAGATGGGGCCAGCTCGGGCAGCTAGGGTAGCTCAATTTAATCTAGTTTTCGGGTTGACCCGGCAACCCGTCGGGTCAACCTGACCCCTTTTTCAAACGGGTCGAATCCAGGAACCCGAACCCGACCCATTTTGAAATCGAGTCGGGTCCAATCTAAATTTTTTGTGTCGAATTCGAGTCGAGTTTTCGTGTCATGTCAAATATTGACACCCCTAATTTTCATGAAGAAAAATTATGCAGCGAACACAAACAAAAAAAGCAGTGAAAAAAGTACATCAAGATTTAACGTGAAAAACTCAAATCGAAAAAAAAAATCACAAAGCCACACCACATCAAGAAATCTATCATGAACATTGAGAGAATTTGTACATATCTCTTTTTCTCTCACTCGCTCCTTATCTCTCTCTATTTCTTCCATTCCTCTATTTGTCTCCAGTCTAACTGGAAGCACCATGTAGGGGTCTGGAGTGCCGCGCACCGCTGCGCTCTGCTCTCTTTTTCTAATCAACATGAGTGTACAACGCCACAACACTTGAATATGTAGTGCAGCAGTGTTGTACAATTATAAAATTTTCGTCGGGCACAAAGCAATTGAACCCAAGTACAAGGACCCCCTAGAGCCCACCAATGAGAGCTCGTCCAACAGAATTGATGTTTCACACAAAACTTACAAATTGTTGGTGCATCTGCATCATCTTCACCATTATACCATTTTTTTCAATCATAATTTGTATGCTTCAGACTAACCAAATAAATTTTGACGGAGAAGTGGCTGACGTTGATGAGGACTTGCCACTTGGCACCAACTCCGGGCCGGCCATTTCAAGCATCTGCAGTGCTTCCTCATCATAGCAGATCACACTGAAATAATTATGAGAATTGTCTAGTAAAACCTGTCTTTTTATTATCCTAAGATCACAAGGAAATTCTTAGGGGTTTCAATAACCAAACGAAAATGTGATTCAAAATTTTTGGATTCGGGCCAATCTGTTTGGGAAACGGATCAAATCCTTGTGTTAAATTCAAACCGATGGTAAATTCGGGTTGGGTTCAGGTCAACCTGAAAATCTGAACTCAACCAGAAACTGACCCAGTCATCTCCCGCACAGCAGCGAGCTCAATCCCACCCTGTGCTCGTAGCCTCGCACCACGACCCAACCACAAGCTCATATTGCAACCTCCCGTGCTCGCACTGTGACCCCGCCTCGTGCTTTCCCTAGCATCCCCCGCTTGCCCCAGTATCCCACTCATCCCCGCATTGCCGGCGACTAATAAAAATTCTAAGCATTAGAGTTGCTTAACATTGAAAATTAGGTATTAAGAAGCAGAGCTCTAAAATTCTCTCGATTTCAAAATTTTACTCACATAGCTTTTTTTAGAGGTCAATTTATCTTTTGTAATTTTTGGACATCAGTCCTTAAATGAACACAAATTCTAGTGAACTTAGTTTCGTCAGATCCATCTTATCAAGGCACTCATTCTATTATAAACGTATAAAGTTCATGTCATTTGAATTTTGATAAAAATTGCATATTTTTGAAATCTAAGTTTAACATAGTGTAACATATCTCGATTCGAACAACTTTACGAGTTGGGCCAACAACTGATCGAAAAATTATAATTCGAATTTGAGTTGAGTTGATTTCGAGTTTGAGTTGATTTCAAATCATACTAAGCAGAAAAATTATAAGCTCTAATTAATTAAAATTGGACTTTTCAAACCTTCTATGATGTCACCCGTTGACCTTACATCTTAGTAAATAATTATATGTATGTCACATATTTTTAATAATTTACTTTATAATTTAGTAGTAAGCATCACAAAAACTAATTAAAAACTAATTAAAATGGTAGTTATAAAAATAATAAAAGTTTTGATATACTATCCCTATTTACAAATATACCCTTGTTGTCTTTTATAGGTTTTCTGAGATCGAACTACCCTAACGGTCATCTTCGAAAGCAAATATTATTACTTCGTTACTCACTTTTCAGCGAGGTTATAAAAATAACTTTACAAAAGTGAAGTTATTGAGAGGTTCTTTGGTTGCTTGGACAAGGAATGCAATTTAAAAGAAATAATAATGTAAATGGAATGTAGTTTAAAAGGAATATTTTTTAATTGTTTGGATAAATATAAAATTAATGTATTTGATTTTTTTTATAGGGTAAAATGAGTGCAATGTAAAATTCAAAAAGGTTGTGATCAACGGCAGTATGTAGTGGTCGGCGGTTGCTGTTGGACGGTGGTGATGGTCAGCTACGGTGGTGGTCAACAACGTAGGTTGGGGGCGGCAGCCAATGGTCGCGGCTAGTTACGATGATCGACAGAGGTCATAGGGTGAGGGGGTTGCGGCTAGAGGCAGTGGGAGGTGGGCGATGGTATTACTGGAGGCTACCGTCGGGTGACGATAAAGGTGATGAATCTATGGTGTATTTAAAACTCATCTAAATATAAAGAATTATAAATACACCAAAAATGAACTAGATAGTGAATTTCAAATACATTAAAGTTTTACAATGTATTTATTTTGCTTCAAACCAAACACCAATATTCTAAAAACACCTATATTTGAAATATTTTATACACATTTTACAAGCAACGAACAGCCCATAAGTCTCTTTTTCTTGCTACATACCTAGTATTTAAAATCTAATTTCTCAGTATTATTCATCTTTTAATTTCTCATCCTTTTATAATTTTAATATATTGATTGCTATAATGATAATCATTTTATCTCTTTTGTTATAAATGAGCCAACGAAGTAACTTAGAATTGGAGCTCGAACTCGATTAGTTAATCAAGCTCAAGCTCATGCTAGAGCTGACTCGATCAAGTTTAGCTTGACTCGTTTATGTTGGGAAGTAAAACAAATAATAAATAATAAAAGTGCAATGAAGAAGAAGAAAAAACACTAGGAATTACTGTGGAAAAATCTAGAACTCGGAAAAAAAATCACGGAGTCACATCATACTAAGAAATTCACTTTGAAAATTAGGAGAAATTGTACAAATATGTCTTATCTCACTCTTTTCACTATAGGAAAAACGTCAAAAACTGGCAGTTTTGTAAGGCGGTTAGGCAAAACCGGCGGTTTCTCGGCGGTTTTTAAGCCGCCGGTAAAATTGGCGTAGGAAACATTTACCGGCGGTTTTGTTAGGCGGCGGCTTTCCGGCTGCTTATACCGCTGGAATATAAATATAGTGTAATTAATTTATGTCCATTGATGAGCTATACAGAAAAGGTCAAAACATTTAACTTTATTGATGGTGGGAGGTGGAGAGAAAGAGAGGAGATAGAAAGACGACCGGTGACGGAGGAGAATGCATACTGACTGCCAATTGGAGAGTAAGAAGATGATGAGTTATTTCTGACGAGCATCAGGCTTCGTATGGAAATGCAAGATAGTTTAAAAAGTAGGTTTCATTTATTTATCGTGAAATATTTTACTCTATAAGGGTTCAGGCTGCTTAAATTTTTTATTAGGTTAATTATAAAAATGTTTTTAAATAAAAGTATTCGATATCTTTTTTATTTAATTGATTATTTTAAATTCTGGTGTCCAAAGTATAATTGAAACTGATTAATGATTTGATATTAGTGACATTTGTGTAAAAAAAAAATTAGCATAAAAAACTGAATTATTATTATTCATAATAGGTTAAATAAATCATATCATTTAACAAATAAAATAGATGGAAAAACCATTCTATATTATTCATTAACTTATATGAATAAGTTAAATAAATCATATCTTTTAACAAATAAAAGAGATGGAAAAACCATTCTATATTATTCATTAACTCATATGATTTATAAGTCAAAGATGGGGGTGAGAGCATCTCCAACTGAACGCCAAAAGTCCGTATGGCGTCGTTCAGTTGCTCCAGCCGAACGTCCGTATTGGCGTCGCACTGTTCACCTACGCTATTTTGCTCTCTCAATCGGAAAAACGCGCGAAAGGGAGAAGGGTCGTTACTTACACAGAAGTATTTAAAATGCAGTTCGATTGGAGCATCGCCACGACATTTTGGAGTTTTGTTGTATTTTGCCGTGAAAATTGGAGTTCTCTATCGGAGATGCTCTGAGAGACAAAAATTCAAGAGGGAGAAATGGGATTACGGTTTCATTTGAGAAAGTTTTCTTATTGCTTTTTAAAACAGTTTTTTATTATAAAAAAAATTTTGAACTATAAATTTTATACTAAAAAGTTATTTTAGAAAACAACAAAAAAGTTATCCCAGATGAAAACTAGGTTACAAAATCACTATTTATTAGAGATTTACAACTGGCCTCAAATCTTTGAGAGATTATCATGTGTGAAATCTGGACTCAGAGAACCATTCGGATGGTTCTATGATTGTAACAGTAAAAGCGTAGTGGTGAACGGTAAATGTGCTTTTACTGTTCCCAGTACCGTTCCCAGTCACACAACCGTACAGTTCTCCGGATCCGAACTCCGAACGTAGTAATCTCTCCAAATACTGGGTATAAATCCTGTCCCAAAACTTTAACTAGCTGCAAGTTCATTAACCACTAACCAAAAATAAAATGAAATAACTCATTTAATTGGTGAAACTATCCTCACAAATCATATAAACATTTATTACTATATCATTATATATTTGTTTCCATTTTCTTCTCTTCTGATTTACTTTTATTTGTCTTTTATATATGTCAATACCTTGTGGTCATCCAAAGAAAAAAATAAATAAATAAATAAATAAAACATCAATTACTTGTATTAATGTTTTAATATCTATCTAATTACAATATTTATTGGGCTTCGTTGACCGCCTCTTTGGCTGCCATTTTTCAGGCTATAAGAAAAACATAAATACGACTCAAGAAACCAAAATGTCCTCCACAATAAAATGATAGATAGGTCATTATCGCAACAATAATGTTTTCTTTTTTTATATTTCGTTCAAAAATAGAAAGAATTTGTGGCTATAATATTCTTTATGTATATGGTTCATTCAAACATTAGCTACGCAGATGAACTGAAAACTTTGACATTTTATTAGGTTTTTAATACTCGTTAACATCAAATGCTAATTAACTATGGAATAACGTACCTCAAGCTAGCAGATGGCAAGCATGCCTTTAAGAAGAACACCTCATGAAATCCAACAAAATAGAAAACAAATATTCTTTTATCAAGCAATTGACATTATGTATATTATAATTTTTTAATATCCAATGTGACGATTTTGAGTTATATGAAATTTTACTTCTTATTTTGCATATACTAAGTACATGAACTTAGGAGCCAACACATGAGGCCTTTTATAGAAAAAACTATTCTATGCGGACGTTGAATGCCGTTTGGAGACCAACCAGAATGTGTCACGTCACCCTGTGCTCGTCACCGCTGATGTGTCACCTTCTGGTTGAACTTCAGACGGCATTCTGCATCAAATCTCCGCACAAAATAATTTCTCGTTCTATAGATACTATGAGGCATATAATCTTGATAGGCGGAAAAATTAAACACCCTCTTTATGGTTTATTTTCCTTTCAAAAATTCTTACTCAATATTGTGTGGTTCAAATTTCAAAACTGGTGTTTGATCTCCTTGATTATGTGATTTTTTTTTTCTTTTTTATCTCAGCACTTTAATGAATTCAAAATTGAGTGATATTAAACTTATTAAATTATTCTTATTGAAATTTTTATTTTTATAGAATGTTTTAAATAGGAAATATTAAAAGATAGCAAAGACAAATAATGTCCATGTTATATATTACTGAGGCTTGGTAGAGAATCTGATAAAAATGGATCATTTCTAATGCACAAAGAAGTCCATCACGAAGCATTCAAGAGGATCAACTCCATAAGCTCAATTTCTTTCTTCTGTGTCATTTTTCTCTTTCTCTAAGGTTTTGTTTGGGACAGCTTTCTTACCACTTCATAAAGTAGCTTTATAGTACAAAAATTAAAATTTTATATTAAAAAACTGCTTTATGAAGCATAAAGAAAGCTGTCTCAAACAAAGCCTAAATTACTTTCTTTTGACTTTTATTAATAACAATATCTTCTAGTGATACAAAGGAAAAAAAAAAACATAAATTACTTGTGAAATTTTATATTGTTAATATCATTTAAATTTAAATTTGTATTAATTTTTTAATATCTATATAATTACAATGTTTATTACGCTCTGTTGACTGCCTCTTTGGTTGCCAATTTTAAGGCTGTAAGAAATATCAAAATCTCCTGCGTTTAAAAGATAGTTCGGTCTTTTTCACAACAACAACGTTTTCTTTTTTAATTCCACTATTAAAAATAGTCTAAATTTTCTTTATGTCTCATTCAAATATTAGCTACTTAAACGAAATGAAAACTTCGACCATTTGTTGGATTAATAATTCTCGTTAACATCAAATGTTGATTAACAAAGAAATATATATATTCCTGAGAATATAAATTTCTCCGCCCAGCTGTTTCACACACTTCTTAGAATTCACAAAGCTCTTCTTATATAGCTATTACAAGAATCACTACAGGAAAACCCAGTATTACCGGCAGATCAAATCCGCCGGTAATACAGAAAATGCAATGGAAAGTTACGGTTTCCGGCGCATTTCGGTAGGATTTTCATGTGCCGGTTTAGCACGCGTCGAAAAAATACCGACTACTATTCCGCCGGAACAAACGCCGTTGTGCTTCAGTCATGCTTTCGTCGCATAATATGCCGTACTTACCGACGAATAAAAATCCGCTGGAACCTCTAGCGGTAATCGCATGTTTTCCCGTAGTGAATGAAACTACTCACTAAAACTGGACAATTATTAACAACTCCACCTTGGTCTCATTTTACATTTACTTTGGGAATAACGATGTGCTGATCCACACAAAAATTTACTTCATTCAAGCAGAATTTGAATTATGAAACGTTAAATATTTGGTCATGACATCTGTTGGGTTGTAATCGGTAGATATCTTCCCTATGTGAATAACATTGCTATTTAGATTATCTCTCATGAAATGTAATTTTTACATCAATGTGTTTAGAGCGTTCATGAAAAACTGGAATTTTCATGAGGTAAAGAGCACTTTAATTGGTTATCATAGGAAATAGTAACCCTTTCTTGCTTGAATCCTAACTCATTAAGTAGATTATGAAGCCATAATCCCTCCTTTATGGCTTCAGAAGCTGCAAAAATTCAGCCTCAGTTGAGGATAATGCTGTAGTAAAGACTTCAAAATTACAATTCCATTGAAAACGGTAAAAATATAACTAGAAGTTGATCTTATTGTGTCAATACAACTTGTAAAATCTGAATAAGTGTAGCTTTTTAGCATTTCGACATCATCGGCTCCACCTTGATACAGCAAGCCGGTGCTTATAGATCCAAGGATCCACTTCAAAGCTTCCCAATGACTTTTTTTTAGATTGGCCATGAATTGGCTAACGACCTGATTACATGAGCAATGTTCAGTCATGTACAAATCATACCATGCATTAAACTCCCAACAATGTTAATATAAGGAATATTGTTCATAAACACTTTTTCTTTTGAATTATTGGCCATTGTTAACAGAGTGCTGGTACTAAGCAGAGAGAAGATAGGAAGAAAAGAAGAAGATGAAGTTTGCAGTGCATTTTAATTTCACAGAGATGAGACCTTCAGTACATACACTGTAGCTTTTATATGCAAATGTGTGTTGTGTGCTTTACATGTGTGTATATATATATATAGGAGATTAATTATGTTTTTTATGATCCAATGGTCTGTAATCAATAGTACGGTGGATGGTAGGATGTGACTGGTAGCGTTAGAGGAGCATTCTGCTGTTTACTGTGTTTCCCCCCCCCCCCCTAACACAATTGAAATTCAGTCTCGTTGAAGACAACATCTCTACTTATGATGCATTTTTTCAATCCTTGCTCAATGCACCATAGCTTATATCCTTTCACCCCATCTCAATATCTAGGGGTGTCAAAACTTGACCCGACTCGAAACTCGACCAAAAAAAATTTTGGGTTTGGTTGGGTTCAAGATTCCAACCAGTTTCTAAAATCTGATCGGGTTGGAGTTAACCTAGAAATCCAAAAACCCTATATGCACTGATCCCTACTCTGCCACAACTGGCTCTTCCGCGGTCCTGGTTCTGCACCTGCTAACCTCGCCCATGTCCGCACCAGCCTCTTCGCGTCTGCACTAGCCTTGTCCACAAGCCCCGTACCTGCTGGCTTTGTCCGAGCTTGATCTCACGTGCAGCATGCCTGTCAGTCGGTGATCACCGAGCAGAAGTTCGATGTCAATCGATGATCGGGCAGAAGTTTGATGTCAGTCGGTGACCGGGCGGAAGTCAGGCATCAATCGCTGGCCGAGCCGAAGTTCGGCGGTGGTCGAGGAGAAGTCTGCTGGCAAAAAAACTCTTGTTTCTCTCTCTTCCTTTTCTTCACTCTACTCCCTTTTTATGAGGAATGAGAGTCTATTTATAGTTTTATGAGAGTGGCAGGCTAGTAAACATGAGAGAGATCATGGGTAAGTTAGAAGTGGTTTGAATGGATGACCGATGTTGATCCTTTTGCTCATGGACTGTTTATTGAGTATTTGAATGTCTTAATGATATCAGAATTTGATGAGGAATGAGAGTCTATTTAGAAGTGGAAGACTAGTAAACATGAGAGAGATCATGGGTAAGTTAGAAGTGGTTTGAATGAATGACTGATGTTGATCCCTTTGCTCGTGGACTGTTAACTGGGTATTTAATGTCTTAATGATATCAGAATTTGATGATCTTAGACTTATTGGATTTGCCTCATCGAGTTGCTCGATTCAACTATAAGCGTGTCACTTTTGGAAATCATTTAGTCATCCAATTTATAATTTAAACTTTCAAAATATGCTTCAAGTCATTGATTTGGACACATTTTGGATCATATTGAGTCAAATTTAGTGTCGTTGGGTTCATATTTTTGAGATGTTCAATTTAACTATAAGTTTATTTAAATCGGAGTTTGGATGATCCCAGATTTAATTTCTGAAATTTCCAACTTGATTTTGCTTTTAGTTTCGTACCCCATCAAGATAATTTTTGCTGATATATCAAGCCCATTTCGCAAATGTAAGAGAACCCAAGTGTTTCTTTCAACCAGCAATCTATAAGTAGTCGTTTAAGATAATTTATTTGTATTTTGTTGCTTCTAATTATTGACTCAGATGCTAATTTTGCAACCATTAAAGGAGAATATATAGTTTTTTCAGGCTTTTTTATTTTTTATACTGAAAGGAATAATTTTACAATTATAAATTAATATTATGCTAGTTTTATTATTCAGTTGGGAACAATCATCTTCTGAATCAAATCACCTTTGAAATGGGATTCGGGAGGGAAACTGTTAATAGTTAATACAATTTAGGAAGGAAAATTAACAAGAATGATTTAAGCCTATGGAGGTTCAAGATTATGACAATTTCACCGACGAGAATGCTTCTTGTTCATCAAGGAGACTGTTGCAATTTCGAAGAGGGCCTTACATCCATGAAGGATAGGACAAAGGCTAGAGAATTGCTATAGAAAATCAGAAATCAAAGAAGAGAATAATGGGGACAGCTCATTTGTGGGGAGAATAAGTGAAAAGAAACAATAAAGCTACCGTGAATAGCGGTGTCAATTTTTGACATGATCCGAAAAATGACCCGGACCCAACCCGGAATAATCTGGGCTCGGGTTGAGCCGGTAACCAAACGAGTCGGGTTCGGGTTGACCCGACAAACCATAAATCAACACGACAATTACCCAAAATCAAGTCCACCGAGTCCATTTGGACCATTCCGCCCACACGCGTGGACTCTGCCAGCACTCGCGACTCGCCAGGTTCGCCCTCCTGCAGCCCCACTAATTTCCTTCCGCCGTCCTGTAGACCCACCGACTTCCTTTCGCCATCCTGAAGCCCCACCGACCGCCTTCTTTGGACCCTAGGCTAAACCCTAAGCAGCTAGGCCGCACCGCCGCTGCCGTAGTGCCACTGCTTTGTCGTTGCTTCGCTGCCAATTTGGAAGTAGTGTCGAGTACGATGGGAGCTTAGTTCGTGCTTCTTCAGCCAAATCGGGAAAATTCGGGTTACGTTGAAATATTCAACATGTTTGAAAAAAACGGATTGGAAAACGGATTGGATTCGGATTGACCCGTTTAGATCCGGATCAACTCGGGATCAACCCGAACCCAACCGTTGACCCGAATTGAAACCCCTAACCACGAAAGTTCTTGATCAAAGTCTAAGATGTCTTAGAAATGTTTCCATTGTCATAAGGAGAGGCACTTCAGAAGGAATTGTTGAAGCAGTGCAAAGTGTCAAGGAGAATGAAGCATAGAAGACGGAAAGAGAGGCATTTCAGAACGCATTGTTGAAGCAGTGCAAAGTGTCAAGGAGAATGAAGCATAGAAGACGGAAAAGCTAATTCATATGGAGACAAATCATCCGATTATTTCAACCAGGGATTCTGGTAATGTGTGGATCATAGACTCTGGTTGCTCATTTCACAGGACTTCAAATGAGGGTTGATTACTTTGACTCAAGGAAGGAGATGTATGAACAGTTATGTTAGAACATAACAATGCTTGGAAGCGGGGCAGAACCAGCTTTAATTTTCAGGGGGGCAAACTTATAAGTAAAAGTGTAGAATTTTTTTTTTTCATTAATAACTTTACAACCAAAATTAGTTTCGGGAGTGTTGCCCCTTGACCCCTATTTTTTCATATCCTTGATCGTTGTGCGCTTCGTAGATATGTAAGGGTCCAAGAGGGCAGCGCCCTCAGCACAAATTTTGATTGTAAGAATATTTTTTTATTTTCTTTATTACTTCTCTTTGTAAGGATATTTCTCTTTTGATTTTTGGTTGTAAGGATATTTTTGTCATTTTTTTTTCAAATTTTGGTTGTAAGGATAATTTTGGTTCCCTAACAATAACATCTCTATATAATGTGTTTAATTGTGTTGGGGCAATTGCCTATAAAGATCATAGTATTTTAAAATTTTTAGGGGGGCAACTGCCTAAAAACCCTTGTAATAAAGACTAAAAAATAGATTGAGGGGGACAAATTGCCTAAATAATCATATAATAATTTTAAAAAAAAAATATTGAGGTTTTATAAAATGAGCATATAGCAGATCCGCCCCTACTTGGAAGATTACCATGCAAACATCCATAAAACTTAATTATATCGTCTATTGTTGCAAAGGTCAATCTTGAACTCAAAACAAATGGAACTATGTTTAAGTGATAACCTGAAGCTTTCCAGCAAAGAAATGACAAACATGTTTGCTTAATGAGAAAACCCATTTATGGATTAAAACAATGCTCTAGACAAAAGCGCATTGCATTGATCATTTATTGAAGAAGATTGGTTTCATAAAATGCTAACATGATAATTGTGTTTACCATAGCAAATCAGCAAATGACAATGATTTGGTGTTTTTGCATCTTTATGTTGATGACTTTTTGACAAGTAATGAAACAATTGAAATTGCTTCTCTCCAGCAATTTTCAGAATTTGGGATGAAAGATATGGGTTCAGCTAGCAAAATTTAGGTATTCTGATTACAATGGATAGGCAGGAAATAATATTGCTTCGTTCTCAGAAGTTGTATTTGCAAAGGTGTTGGAAATATTTGGAATGAATGAATCTAGAACTGTTGAAACACCATTTGCAGCTCATTTCAAATTAAAGGCTATTAATGTACCTCAAAATTTGGAGAAATTATTCTGTACAGAGACCAGATGTAGAACGTCATCCGGAGACCAACCATAATGCGCCACGTCAGCGGTACCGACCACAGAGGTGATGTGGGGCATATAGTTGATCTCCTGAAGGTGTTCGATGTCCGTCCACAGAATAATTTTTTCTTAAATGAAAGGAATCACATACCATATGCAAATGTCGTTTGTAGTTTAATGCATGGAATGCTATTCCCAAGACCCAACCTTGCACATTTCAGTCAGCATGATTAGCAGATTCATGGCAGAACTAGGAAAGCCACATTAGTAAGCTTTGAAATGGATTCTCAGATTTGTGAGGGCTCGTCGAATCCGAGCTTATTGTATGGAGGTTGGGCTGCTATTGGTGAAATGCATATTAGTTCTGCAGATTCTGATTACACAAGTTGCAGTGATACAGAGTAATCCATTTTTAGATATGCTCTCATCGTACTTGGGGGAATTGTGAGTTAGAAAGCTTCTCCACAACGCATTTGATGCTCCATCAACAACAGAAGCTGAGTTATGCAGCTAACTCTGTGAAGGTTGATAGAAATTTTCTCATCTAAAATTTTCTTTTAATAAACTTGGACCAAGCTACAGATTGTTAGTTCATGGTCCAAATCCATTTATCTCTATAGATTTTATAAATTAGCGATTGTTTGATAGCTACCGGGTTTTATCTTGATGTATTGCATTAGTTCTGCATTCCCATGTAGCCTGCAAGTTCGGTTTCATGGCAGATAAGAGAGCTCAGGCACGGCAACCAGGAACGCTAGTGCCTGGAGACAAGTTTCTGTAATTATTTTCAAGAATCAATAAAGGAGTTCTTCAATGTTCTATTGAAACCAAAAATAAATATCGGCTGTTGTCTTTGTATTCATTCTGCAATTCACATTGGAGCTTGAAGCTGGTTCACAACATATAACATTTCTTAGAACATTTTCTTTGCACAAAGAGAATCTAAACGTGGAAAGATTAATAAAAAGAAGAAAAGAAAAACAGTTATTTTTCTCTGATATAATATAGCATATGAATGCAAGATATATAATACAGTTAGAAAAATACAACAAGAAGGCTGGAAGTTGCATGGTAGGATGAATCACTAACTAGATGTATTTCAAGATAAAAAAATCGATATATTTTATATTGGATTCATATAATGGTAAAGACAATATGTTAGTTTTGAAATTAATCTTTACAATCAGTTATGTTAATTGGATGAAGATTATCACTTCCAAACATTCTTTCAAAATATATAGGACTTGAATTGATATGTCACAAAAAATTGTCTTGATCAAGCACGAATCTTAATGTAAATATTAATAAAAAAAACTTTTAAAATTAAATTCGGGATCATCCAAACTCTGATTTCAGGAAATATATAGTCAAATTGAACATCTCAATGAGACAAACCCAATGAAATCAAATTCGTGCTCAAATGAGCTCAAATGAAAGGACCAAAGCATTCTTGGAAGCTTTGAAACATTAATTGGATGTACAAATGATATTCAAACATGGCATGCTTATAGTTAAATCGATCTGCTCGATGAGACGAAACCAATGAACCCAAGATCACTCTATTTTGATATCAATAAGGCACTTAAATGTTCAATAAATATTCCATAATCAAGGGAATCAATATGAGTCATCCGATAGAACACTCCAAATCTACCATGGATCTTCTCCATATTTACTGAGGATGCCACTCCAAAAAAACTATAAATAGACTTTCATTCTTTATATGAAATGGGGAGGACGAAGAAGAGAAGAGCTTTGGAGCTTGAAGAATCCTCTAGCTTCACCCTAGCAGCATCTCCAACGCATCCGCTCCACCAAACTGCCGCTGCTAGACATTTGCTCGACCATCATCGTTAGACCTCTATTTGGTTACCACTGTCGGGCCTTCCTCTAACCACTTTCACCCGCCGACTATTGTCCCTCTGACCACCATCTTCTGACTATAATCCTTCCGACCACTATTGTCTATCAACTACGGTACTTCTTACCACTCTCGCTTGACTACAGTTCTTATGACCTCCGTCGCCCACCAACTACGGTCCCTCCAACCATCATTTCCTGATTATGGTGCTTTTGATCTTCGTCGCCTGCCAACTATGATCTCTTGGACAACCGCTACTCGACTACGATCATTCCTACCTTTGTTGACCGCCAAGTATGGTCCTTCTGACCACTATTACCCGACTAAGTTTCTTTCGACCTCCTTTACAAGTTTACTACAATCCCTCTGACTATCATTGTCCAACTACAGTCCTTCCAACTTCCATCACCTATCAACTACAATTCTTCTGATCATTATAATCTAACTATGAACCTTATAATCATCATAAATCGACTACGGCCCTATCAATCAAATAAACAAGACAATAATTTCTTAAGAACAACTCTCGTGACATTAGTTTCTTCCAACCCCTTACATATAAAGTGCATTATATGACATATATTAGCTACATTGAGTCAATGTCTTCCCCTGAGAAAAGGCATCATTTGTTATCAACTATAAAAAGTAGTAGATTCATTGAAACTTGGAAAGACTTTGTGGTTTTTTTTTTCATATTCGTGCAAAGCCAGGACGTTAAATTATCTCTCTACTGCCACAAATTTTTTAAGGATGCAACATGAATAATTAAAACTAGCATGACTAAACTATGCTTACGATAAGAAATCTAAAGGTGCAAGCACAATAGGTAACCTAGTAAAAATCAACGACAAAATCCACCTCAACCACAATTACACCACAATCAACAACTACTTCAAGTATTCTTATGTTGAGAAATGCTTGAACTAGGAAGTTGCTTTAGAAAACTACTAATAAAGTTGTTTCAAATGAACCTTTAATCAAGAGAATTTTATTCCATTTGAACTTTTTGTTTTGTGCATTTCCTTAAAAAGTTTGGCCAACTCTTCACTAGTCATTAAGGTTCTACTAAAATTCTATCTCTAATGTCCACATTAGAATTCATGTGTATTGTTAATTTAACTTTTAATTAGATATTATCATTATTTTTTTTAAATTAAAAAGTTTTGGTAATTTTTTATTATTTACACTAAAAATGAAAAAAATTACCATCAAAATAAAATTCAAAGTGTAATGAGTTGTTTGGTTTTCTGTGAAAGGAATGTAAAGTATTTCAAATATAGGGATTTTAAAAATTTTGATGTTTTGTGTGATGTATATATATAAAGTATTTAGACTCATTAACTAGTTCATATTTGGTGTATTTTTAAAATCATTTTATTTTAACTTTTCTTTTGGATAAATTTTGTCAACTTTTTTTTTGTTGCTTTTAGGAAATTTTTGTACTAAAAAATTGTTTTAGAAAATAATAATAAAGTTGTAACAAGCATTTGGGATGGCTTTTTATTGCTGTTTAAAACACTTTCTAATACAAAAATTTTTAGTTCGTAATTTTTTGTACTAAAAATCTGCTTTAAAAAGCTGCGAGAAAATTGTCTCAATTAACAAAGCCTTATTCTCTATCATTATCACCACAAATTGTCGCCAATCGCAACCACATGATACTCGGTTGTTGACATCAACCGCTATCATTATTTGGCTTTACACTGCGTTTATTTTACTTCAAAAAAAAAAAAAACTAATCACTTGTATTTATTTTACTCATCCAAGCAACTTAAAATATTTCAAATACGCTTCATTCTTTTTTATATTGGATTTCATTTTTATTATTGATGTGTCCTGGAATATTCGTGACAATACAGAAATATAAAGTTTAACATCTTAGCTTTTTACGAAGATTTAGCCCACAAACAGATAAAAGAGATGGTGTAACATTGATAAGAGACATTAGAGTTTTTACGTGGAAACCTTTGAAAAGTAGGAAAAATCATGAGACCTTGCCTAATTTAAATAAATCCACAAGTGTTTGCAGTAAATTATAAATGAGGCCCTTCCCTGGTGGAAGGCCTTGACTCGATGCAGCAAATATACATTATATAAAGTGCATTACATGGTGGGAGTTCGAAGAAAAAGTGTTGACATGTTCGTTTAGTCGGCGAGATCATAGTCAGCGAGCCATGTAGGTCAGAATGACCATAGGCAGTGGCGATTATCGGAAGGACCGTAGTTGATAGGCGACGGAGGTTGGAAAGACTGTAGTCGGGGGATGTCAGTTAGGGAGACCATAGTCTGGCGATGGCGGTCGGGGAAGCCGTAGTTTGAAGATGTTGGTTGGAGAGACTGTAGTCAGCAGGCGACTGAGGTTGAAAGAACCGTAGTTGGGTGAAGGTGGTTGGAAGGATCGTAGTTTGGACTGCGGTTGAAAAGACCGTGGTCGGGTGATGGCAGTCTAGGAGACCGTAGTAGGGTAACGGCTGGTGGTCGTGCAAAAGTCCAGTGACCGCCGATGGCAGAGCATAAATCCTGCATCAGTTGGTGATTGGGTGGAAGTCTGATGGCAACTCAAATTTCTCCCGAGATTTATATGTGATCAAGATAAGTTTTCGATGATATATCAATTATATATTTATTTTTCATCCCATCAAAATCGATTTTACAATCCTGTATGTATAACTTTATAGTTAAATTTATCAAAGTTAAAAAAAAAAAAAAGCCTTATTTGCTGTATTTATCAAGAGTTTTATAAAAATAAAATATACAATGTAATTAGAAAAGAAAGCGCGTTGTAATTTGTGGCTGGCCTATTTGGGCCCACGCTTATTGTGTGAATTATCCTAATATTTTTAATAAAAAAATAACTAATTATCTCGCCAGCATTGCCGTATCGGACCAGCAGGCTTAAAGAAGGTTAAATAAAACAACAAAATATTGTGGCACTTTAACCTGACATCTACATCTTTCCTTTGTCATATCCTTTCGATAAATTACAAGAAAGTAAATCTATATAATATAAACAAAATTATATATGATATGTCTAAGCCATTTGATATTTTTAATAGTAAAAATTTAATTTATATTTTTTTATTTATAAAATCAATTTATGTGTCTCTATTAAAAAAAATCTTAACTCATTTATTATTTCTTAATTATAATTTATAAATAATAACAACAATAATAATGTTGCGGGCTAGAATATTCGCAACGGTGAAATAGGAAAAACTATGTTGCTTAGCGTTGCACGAGTATCCAGCTCACACATATAAATAGTAGAAATATTAGAATTTTTTGCATGAAAACTCAGAAGGAAAAAACCACGGTGCTGTGCCCAGTCAAAATTTTCCTCTAATATTTGAATAAATTACAAATAACTAACTCGTACTCGAACTTGAGGGTGCTCAGATTACAATAGTCAACCAACATGCTGAAATCTAGGAATGATTAGGAATCAGATGAAAATCCGATGATAGACAATGGTCGGATATAAATATGACATCAATTAGCATCCTAAAAAACAATGTTGTCATCAATGTTCTGAAAATCGGACCGGACAAAGAACCAGAAGATGGAGAGGTTCACAGTTGGACTGGTCTAACCGGGGTCGAACCGAATGACGTAATAAATAATAAATATTATTTAAATTTAATAAAATTAACATAATAATAATATTATAATTCAAAGTACGAGACGCTTTCTTCGTTGAGAAACAACTATCTCGTCAAATCTTATGCCTGCGCACCGACTGTGGATCTGAATTCTTAAATAAAACCTTGTACACTTTCCTAAAGAACAACTGTATCCATCACCAGATATTCTGTCTGTACACTTCTGAACAGAACGGGCTAGCGGAACATAAACATCGTCATATCATCGACACTACTTGTACTCTACTTCACACTGCCTCTGTTCTGTATATTCATTGGCCTGAGGCAACTCTTACGGCAGTCTATCTCATTAATCGCTTGTCCTCTACTAATACTCAAAATCTCTTTCCTTATCAACTCATTTTCAATATACATTCTTCCTACTGTCATCTTCGAACCTTTGGGTGCGAATGTTTCCCACTAATTCTGTCCCATCTTCGACATAAACTTTAACCCAAAGCCAACTCTTGTATTTTCTTAGGCTACTTTGAATCCTACAAAGGATTTAAATGCCTCAATCCCACTACAAATAAAATCCATCTATCTCGGCATGTCACTTTTGACAAAAATTCATTCCCGTTTCACAGCAGCAATTCCCCTCAACTCTCTATATCCAACCATGCCCCTCCATCTCTTCTTCTACCAATCTCACTGTCCCTAAACACCACCCATCACCTCCCAACAATAACGTCCTTAACTCTCCAAACAATTCCATCCGCTTGGTTAACTCCAGCTCTCCTTCCTCTACCTTTCTGCCTCCTATTTCTTCCCCTCGTATGCACATTCCATCTCGTCACCATATTATTACTCAAACCATGACTGGATCCCTTAAACCCATTCACAAGCTCAATCTCATTCATCATCAACAACTTATTCTAGACAAATCCAACCCTACCACGTTTACAGAAGCATCCAAGAAACCCGAATGGAGACATGCGATGTCTCAAGAATTTCTTGCTCTCCAAAAATAAGGCACTTGGAGCCTTATCTCACCACCTCACAAGCCTCTATCCTTGGGTGCAAATGGACGTATAGGACGAAACACCATGTAGATGGCTCCATAGCTCGTCTAAAGGCAAGACTTGTCGCCCAAGACAATCACCAAGAATATGACATCAATTACATCGAGACCTTCAGTCTTGTGGCTAAACTCACCACCATCCGTATTCTGCTAACCATTGCCCTCTATCATAATTGGTCGGTTCAACAATTAGACGTCGAAAATGCCTTTCTGCATGGCACACTAACTGAAACTCTATATATGACTCAACCCAAATGATTTGAAGACCTATCCAAACCAAACCATGTGTGCCTCCTTCACAAAGTTATCTACGGTCTCAAACAGGCACCTCGCTAGTGGTATAAACTGTTCACATCCTCTTTGACCTCTCTTGGGTTTTCTCACAGCAAATCTGACCCATCCCTTCTCGTTCTCCATCAAAACTCCACTCAAATCTATATTCTCATTTACGTCGACGACATTCTTATCACCGGCAATAATCAAATGGAATTCTCGGATCGCATTCAGAAACTTAACAAATCCTACGCTCTAAAACACCTTGGTCATGTCCACTCCTTTCTCGGCATCAACATACAATCCGCACCCACTCATTACTTCTTTTCTCAACCTCATTATGCTAAGTCAATTCTTCAATTAGCTAATCTTACTCAATGTAAGTCCCTCGCCAATCCAACCTACACTAAACTTTCCCAACAAGTTGATCCCGATTCAAGCTTATCCAACCCAAATCTATTCCAGGAAATCATTGGATCTCTTCAATGCCTTATGCTTACAAGATCGGATATCGCATATTCGGTCAATCTCCTCTCTCAACACATTCATAATCTCTTATCATCCCACATCTATCTTCTCAAACATCTTCTGCGATATATTAAATGCATGATGCATTTTGGAATCCCCATCACTAAAAACAATATCTCGATTCGCTCCTTTTTTGACACCGATTGGGCAGGAGATCCGGTATCCAGAAAATTCACATATGGTTATTGCTCCTTCTTGGGTAATACCATCATCTCCTGGACTGTACAAAAACAACATACAGTGGCACGATCATCAACCGAAGCCGAGTACAGAGCCCTTGCTGGACTTACCGCAGATATAATATGGCTACGTCATATTCTATCCGGTTTTGGCATTCACACCGATCAACCCGTCGATCTACATTGCAAAAACATGTCCGCCATTGCAATCGCCAACAACCCATTCTTCCATGCGCGTACAAAGCATATTGAAATCGATCAACGGTTCGTTCAGGGTCACATTCAGAAGAATAACATCCGACTGCTTCCCCATTAGCTCCATTGATCAGATCGCTGACGTTTTCACCAAATCTCTTTCAACAAAGAGGTTCCGTCATCTAAGACACAAACTGACAGGTCTCCCGGATTCATCAATTTGTGGTGGTGTATTAGAATAAATATATATTATACTTTATCCGTCAGCAAATAAGGATGCTTCTATGTCTTTGTATAGGTCCTTTATCTAGTCTATATATAGTCTTCTGTTGTACTTGGAAAATGCATCAAATGAATAATTTTTGTTTTTCTTCTTCCTGTTTTCGATCTGTACCGTTATTTCTGCTTGCAAGAACCGAACAAGCAACTTCGGTTTCTATAGAGTTAACTGATAAGCTGGAAATCGCGACGGCTACTCTCGTCCTCTGTCTGGGGTGCTCAACCGCGGCAGCTGGTGGTGGCGGAGATCGGAACAAGCTGATTAGATGGTTTCGTTTTTTTTTTTCTCTCTGTTAGTTAATTCCACAATATTTCGACTTTTTATTTTGACTTATTAGTCAAATAGTAGGGGTGTCAATTTGGGTCAACCCGCCGGGTTCGGGTCGAATCCGACCCGACCCATATATAAACGGGTCAACTTGAACCCGACCCGTTTTTGCAAACGGGTTGGACATTTCAACCCGGACCCGACCCGGCCAGGTTGCCGGGTTGACCCGACCCGACCCGCGACCCGGCAGTGGGTGACACGCGAGGGTTCGGTAGCGCTCCAGCAACGACGGCACGGGTTCGGCGACGGCAATTCGGCGACGACTCGGGTTCGGCGACGGCAAGCGGGTTCGGCAGCGGCGGCACGCGGGGCAGCACGGGCTGCAGCGCGGGGCATGCGGGGCAGGTGGGCAGCGGGCGGGGGCAGCTGGAAATTCAAAATTTTTTAAAATAAACGGGTTTTCGGGTTAACCCGGCAACCCGCCGGGTCAACCCAACCCGACCCGTTTTATCAAACGGGTTGAATCTGTGAACCCGGACCCGACCCGTTTATCAAACGGGTCGGGTCCAAACCGGATTTTTCTGGTCGGGTTGTCGTGTCGTGTCAAATATTGACACCCCTAAAATAGAGCTCTTGAAAGTTGAAACTGACATATTGGACTTCTTTGTGACGTTCTGAAAGATTGCAATTTGAACAGGGCGGCATTATTGATTTTTATGCTTTTTTTTTTCTCATTACAACTTTTTATTTCAGTTGGGTTCATTATGATTACTAGTTTACAAATGTAAATGAATACAAACAAGTATCAAAATTATTATTTTGAGTTAAAAGATGAAAAAATCATACTCTTCTCATATAAATTTTATATTATTATGTGCCACAATATTCATGGCAGTAGAATCGGAGAGTTTATCTTGATATTATATGATGATCTAATATGTACATATAAAAAAGGTTGCAAAAGACACCATAATTTATACATGTAGAACCAAAAAAATGATATAATCATGGAACAAGATCTAGCTGAAATGATTTCATTAATATTTATCATCGATTATAATTGATATACTTCCTCATAGGAAGGTTTTGATAGAATATAATAAAGATACAAATTATAGAACGCATTATGTGGTGAGAGATGAAAGTATCTTGTGACATGTGAGCTACTTTAAAAGATAATTCACTTGTTTGTTGGATCATACTCTTTTGAGGATAGGGGACTAGAGACTAAGAAGCATAACATAAGTCCTAACGATGATGCCAAGAATTATAGTTTATGTTGATGGTGTGGATTGATCATATAAGTGATGCCGTGCATTGGCATTATAGCAATTGTAGGTGATAAAGTCAGTGGCCATCGATGTAGCCATGTAACAATGGTTAGAGCATTCAAGGTCGAAGGATCTTTGCCTAGTAATAATGGTCGAAATACTATAATCAAGCAAAGACAATTGCATAACTGTTATAAAGTGGTGATGATCGAAATATTGTAGTCAACAATTAAAGTTAGAGGTCCATAGTCGAATGGCATCGGCCAGGGAACCATAGTTTAGCGGTTCACTACATGAAAATCGTCTATTACCGACGAATTTTTCCGACTGCTTTCCCGCAAACTATTTTCTAACGGCTTTTCAACATATTTCTAGCGGAATATGTTCGACTAATTTTTCTACAGATCTTTCGGTGTCTCTTGGGCGGCTTTTCTTTCGGCGGCATTATTTCCGACGACTTTTCCATCGGATTTTAATTCTTATATTTTAAATAAAAAAAGGTAACACTTAAACACTTTTGCCCTTCTAGCAAATGAACTTTTATTTGGTCCGGTGAACGTACGTAAAGCTACGTTCGGCCGGCACTAAGATCGTGGCACAAAACGAGAAATACCGAGCAAATACTGAGCAATACCAACAATAACGAGAAATACCATTATGTGAATACAAAATACCGAGTAATACCGAGCAATACCGAGTAATCCCAAAAAATATCGAGTTTTTTCTAGAATAAATCGGTATTTTTTGGAATTACTCGGTATTGCTCGGTATTGATCTTCACATAACGGTATTTCTCGTTATTACCAAACAATACCTAGAAATACCGATCAAATACCGAGCAAAAACTGAGTAACAATCCTCTGACCGAACGTAGAGCTACGTCCGGTCAGAGGACGTAATAAAAGTTCCTAGCAAACACCTAAGGTCTTTGAAATCATACACACTTCGAATCCCAACGCATGTGGGCAGTAGGCAGTAGGCTGGCGAGTAGGGCAACAGGCAGCTGGGCCAGCAGCAGGAAGCCTAGTTGGCAGCGGACAGTTTGGTTTTTTAATTATTATTATTATTTTAATTTTTTGCGGCATTATTCCGCCGAAAAGCCGCCATAAATTAATTGTCGTTTCCTACGCGTCTTTTACTGACGGAAAAATATCTGCCGGAAAGTGGCTGGAAAGCTTAATTTCCGCCGAAAAACTCTCTAGTAATTGGTATTTTTCCCATAGTTGTTGTTATAAAAGAATTATAATTGAGCGATGGTGGTCGAAGGATCGTAATCTTACGACAATGGTTGGAGGACTATAGTTGGGCAATACAATTCTACGGATCTTATTTAGACAAGGATGGTCAAGGAACTATATTCGTGTGATGGTCTTCATGGGACCATAGAAAGGCAAAGGACTATAATCAGGTAACATTCATAGAAAGATAATAATGAAGAAATAGCGATCAGAAGCCTTTAGTCGGGCGATGATGGTAATAACCCGGTGGTGGTCCTACAAAGGTGCTTTATCAATTATTTGTCAATGGCGATTGAGAGGTGGTCCTGTAACAATGCCTGGCAATGGTTCAACAACAATCGGGTGTTGGTCATGTGGTAGTCTGATGACGACTGTCTAGAGTTAATCTTATGATGAAGAGCAAGTGATAGTGCTGTCTTTGAGCTCTCTTGAATCTTAAGTCTAGTTTCTAGCTTACTCCATATAGATAGTGAAGGCTTATTTATAAATTTTTTTTGAGGTGATATGCCCCGTAAATATAGTCAAAATTTGAAGCATTCCTTAGTAGTAGGTTATTCTTTTAACATTTCAATGTCTCAATGATATTAGAATTTGTCGATTTTTGGCTTGTTTGATTTACCTCTTCGAGTTCTTGGATTTACTTCAAGGAAGTACTGAGATTTTTAAGATCATTTTGATTCTTCAATCAATGTGCTCAAATTTTTTATTATGCTTAATTTTAGCTTATTCACACTCCGATAGACTGATAGGACCACCTTCCATGACATTGAGGTTGTCATATGCTAATATTTAGTTCAACTTTAAGTTTGGATGGTCCTAAAATAGTTTTTTGAAGTTCCGATTCATATATTGACCAAATTTTTGATATCTAATGAAGCCACTTTTTAACGATGTATCAAATATTTTCTTCAGCGACTTAACAATATTTATCAGAGAATAAGCTTTTAATTTATTTATCGACGGGAAAAAAATGTTTATATGAAATTTTATTTATAGAATGAGCACTTGAATTCAACCGATCAAAATTTTTAAATTTATTTTCAATTAATGGGCTGTAAGTTCTAGGGCTCATCTGATATTTAGCAGTGAAAAATCTCTAAAACTTCGTCACAATAGCAACGCTAGGGTTGTAACCGATTCAAGTTGGCTCGCCAGTCATCACGGACTCAACTCGTTAATAGGCGCGATGAGTCGAGTTGATCGAGCTCGCGAGGCTTATCGAGCTCGAGTTCCAATAGACCTCTGCTCGACTCGTGAGCTCGTCCAGCCACCCGCGATGTGACCTTCAGATGCCAGAGGAAAACAAATCGAATGCGACATGGCTCAAAATGTCGACGGAGCTCAAGTCGACGATGAGGTCAAACTGACGACGGAGCTATGGACGACGACGCTCAAGACAACAACAAAGCTCTGGTCGATGATGGAGCCCAGGACGACGACGATGCTCGGGACGACAGTAGAGCTCAGGAAAGTCAAAGGAGCTCGGGACAATGACGACACTCAAGACAACGATAGAGGTCGGGGTCGAAGACGTCAAGACGGAGCTCGCATGCTGCTCGTGAGAGTGCTCGACGAAGAACTCGAAACGGAGTTCAACGTGAGACGAGTTGAGCTCGTCTTTTGAGCTCAAGCTCGGTGTTTGGCAAACGAGCTCGACTCGAACACCCTCTGACTCGAGCTCGACTCGACTAATTTGCACCCCTAAGTGACGCCTAATTGAAAAAATAAATCTATTAATTCTTTCACCTATTACATTACAATCGAAAATCCATTACATGGAACCAAAAATCTAATATAATATTATTCTATTGACTTAATTTTCATCGTTTGATAAATTGCAGATCTGAAGAAAAAATATCATACAGCAGTTTATCCATAATTATCAATAGTCCAATGCATCATAACAACATATCAATATTCAAATAAAATAATATGAATTAAATATATAAACAATACTTAAATATATTTTTAAATAATATTAATTAAATAAATAAAGATATGATGATGAAGGATTAAAATAGCTTCTAACTATTTAAAAATCATACTTTAGTCTTTTAGTTTTTTTAGTAGATATTTAAAAAAAAAATCAATGGACCAAATTGTTATTTTTATCGTCTATGACTATTTTTATCCTTAAAAAAAATTAGGAGTCAAATTCAATCATTTTGCAAAATAAATAATATAAACTTAAATCGGAAAAATAAATATTTTTTATTTTCTATTTTTTTATTATGAACTGAATGTTCAATTTTAAGTATATGAATTGGCAATAATTAATATTAATATTAATTAATTTAAATTTGTTTTAATACAGCTTATTCATGAGTTTTAAATAATACTATTCAAAAATCATTACTCAAGAGTTTTAAATAATACTATTCATGATCATAAATGATTCGAGCAACAAGTTGTCTAAATTTGTTCATTTATCAATCATCTATAGAAATATTAAAGCTTACTTGATCAGTCATTCAAGCGAATATGAACATACACTTATCGAGTCATGTCATAAGTAGCTTATTGAATATTTAGTTCATTTGAACCGCTACATACAATTGAGCTATGTAACACATAAAATTCCAAGGACTCTGAAAACCATTAGGAACAACTTAAATGAAACTCTATAGTTTGAAATAAGAAGAGCATCATAAAGGCATAGAAAATATTCCCCGCCAAAAATCAAGCTCTATTAACCACTACATGTACTAGTGTGAAAGTTGAAGTTGAGTATCTGATCTTGTATAAATATCCTTACAAAGTAGGGTTGATTGTTGATCATGCAACATCACTACCTAAAAATAGCATCATAACAAATGAGAGTAGTCGAATCTATATGCCTCGAAAAGCAAAGCCAAACATCATATATAGTGAAATTTAAATAAAAATACACAATCTGGGGCAAAAGAAATAAGATGTTACATATGCACGTTGGGTGGGCTGGGCTCGAGCGGGGGCGGTTGGGTTGCTTTGGTTTTGTTTTAATTTTTTTTTTTTTTTTGACATTTCGACGCAAAAAAAAAAAATCGGCCTGAAATATTTTTACAGTGAAAAATCCGCCTGAAAAACGTCGGAAATGTTTCCGGCTAATTATTTTGTGCCGGAAGGCCTTTTCCGACACGCGTTGAACCGGCGAAAACATTTCCGCCGGAAATCCGCCGGAAATGCAAATTTCTGACAGATTTTGGCCATTTTTCTACAAATTTTGTCCGCCGGTAACATGCGATTTTCCTCTAGTGATAGTGAAATTTAAAAAAAAAAACACACAATCCGGGCAAAAGAAATAAGATGCTATATATGCACCTTTGCCCAATCCAAAAAAAATAAAAGGAACCATTCCCAAAAGAATTTATTCATCTAAAAAAGCAATAAAACTAGTATTTTTTAAGCAAAAACCAAAACACTTGTTTCAAAAAGAAAACTAACCCAATAAGACAACAAAAAGTGCAATCAAAATTCTAAAATCCTAAAATCATTTGTCCAAAATTTCCAAAGCGTTCTCAAGTCAAGCAAAGATTCCCTCAATTTCTATCTCATGAGTATATCAGAAACTTCTTGTTATGTTATGAAGATAATTTTGTTTATTTGACTTTCACCTCTCTGTACCAGTCATTTATAAACTCAAAACTTGTCATTCTTGGAAATATAGTTCCTAATGTATTATTGTGAAGGAAGCCCAGTCCAAAACATACCTACCAACACAAATTGAAAAGTCACTATTAACCTTTTAAAAATATTTATGGTTTACCTTGACCTAAAGAATGTAACACTACAGGAAAATCGTCCATTACCAACAGAATTTTCGAAGGAGGATTTTCCGGCGAATTTCCGACGGAATAGTTTGAAATTTTTCTGACATATTTTTCGAGCAGAATTTCCAGTGGCTTTTCTGGCATATTTCATTCCGGCGGATTTTCCGATGAATCTTGAAAATATCATTTATTCGTAATTTAATTAATTAATAATTTTATAGTTTATTGCAATAGTGGCTAAATGTTGAAATGTGTTTGGGAGATGAGCGGAGATGGAGAGGAGAGATTACATCCACCACCATGCACTACATCACCGAAAGAACGAGAGTCGTTGCTGTCACGCCAATTAATTTAAATTGGAAGAAATAATAGTTTTATCTTTTAATAATAACAAGCACAGCTATCTAATTTCTCCCAATAATAAAATATTGTGAAAACAAATCTATTTATCTATATATATATATATATATATATATATATATATATATATATATATATATATATATATATATATATATATATATATATATATATATATATATATATATATATATATATATATATATAAACTAGGTAGGAGTCATACAAATGCACCGTATATTATCTGCCCATTCTTAACTACAAAAGAATAACTAAAAGAAAAAATAATAGTCAAACTAAGAGATTCTTATATATGATTAGTCTCGCCCTTCCAATCATTTTCCCTCACATAAAATCATTAAATCACATATAATGAGCTTAAAAAGTCCAACATGTCACCAAAATCCAATTACTAAACTCAAACCACAAAAAAAAGAATGTATGTAATCATTCGGTTCATAATAATAATGTTCAATATGATAATGAATCTATGCACAAAATTTAAAAACATGCTGAAATAGTAAATATAATAAAACAGTGCAATATAAATGTTGAAGCATTAAAGGAGCAAAAAATTATTCTTAAATCATACATCGTAGCAGTACTATCTAAATATTAAAGAAATCATATAAATCAAAAAGTGAAAGTACTAAGAAAAAGTACTAAAACCATTCCAATATAGTATAGTATTCTATTAATCATATAAGAGTGTACATATGATGCTCAGTTATACCAGTATAAGTTTATCATCTTATATCACATGTTTAATAATAAGAATCGTGTGCTTAATAAAAATAAATATAATACTATAATAGTAAATCAATACATCAACAGTAATTCAGTACAATAATAACAAATCAGTATCTTATATGTACACTAAATAAGTAAGGAGTTCTAGCTTGCGTTGTGGTTTTCTTGTAATCAACAAATTAGTAATCGTTGGCTCAATAAATAGAGTTGTTACTCATTCATGTTGGCATCTTAATTAAATTCTAATAACTCTCAATCATCAAATCACATAAATTAGTAAAGGATAACACCACATGTCACAGCTTTTAAAGGAAAGCTTATCAACCTACTATCTTGTGCAGGTATAAACAATCTCAAGCCAACACCATTAAATAACCATCATTTGCTTGTTCTTATACACACTCTTATCATAATATTATAAAATTAATAGCAACCAGCTATTACTCAATTACATGCTCCTATTCACTCACAATGCTTGTATCAACAGTATAATTCTATTAAAATACCAAAATTACTATTCATATTAAAATTGTACCTAATGCAATAATTTTTATTTAACTGGTGAAAATAGAAACCAAATAGTTGAAATAACTAGAATAATTAGTACTACATTATAACAAAAGTTATGCGGTAGAAGTTCATTAAATCGGGAGAAAATATAATAAAATCGATAGAAATCAAAATCTTCGAAAACAAAAATATGACAGAAGTAATCTATAATGATTTGAAGAAATTTTGTAAAAGTGACGAAATGAATTGGCAGACAAAAACTCGATTTCTCTTTCCTATCTCCTCCTTCCCTTATTCTCTTTTATGTTTCCTTCCAAGGCAAGTTGAGCAAGTGAGCGAGAAAGTGAAAATGACTATTTAATATATATAAAAATTCAATTCATTGGTTCAACGTTGTTGCGCTGCATGTGATTCTTAGAGCCGTTGCAATCGAAAGCGCTGCATTGTAGTGCTCCTACATATTTTTTATGCTTTTCAAGTTAAAATAATTTTTGTTAGACTTTCAAGTTGTTACAATTGCTAATTAGGGATCAGTGCAAGTTAGCCTATAATCCATTCTTGTTAGGTTCAAATTCAAATCTGATAATCTTAATAAGATTGATTAGTCATTCTAATGAAGTCAAGTCATAAGTAGCATATTGAATATTTAATTGATTTGAAACCCTACATAAGGCTCTGAAAAAACACCCCATTACAATCATGCTTTGTTAACCACTACGTGTGCTAGTGTTGAAGTTGAAGTTAATTATCTAATCATGTATAAAAATCCTAGTTGAAGTTGAAGTTGAAGTTGAAGTTAATTATCTAATCATGCTTTGTCAATTTGTGGGCTTCGCTCGCGACGGCTCGCCACCGAGCGTCTCCGGCGTCTTGTTCGCGGGACTCCGCTCGCGACGGATCGCCACCGCTGGGGATCCGCCGCTAGGGCTTTGCCCTAGCTCTGCTGGGGCTCGTTTTCTACAGGGAAGTCTCTTTTTTTTGCATTTTCCTTCCATTATGGTGGCTAGTCGTGTTTGTGACCCCGGTTTTTTGGATGGATCCTTTAAATTGCGTTCTTTTGTGGAAGCTTTATCTGGTTCTTCGAGTACAGTTGATTTTCCTGAGTTAAGAAAGGGTTTTTGTCGTGGTTTACCCTCGTTATGGATATCGGAGGAAGAAATTTTAGCGCTGTCTGTTCCTTTTCAATTTGCTCTGGTTGGTTTCTTTCCTACGCGGCGCCTTCACTTGATGCTATCCGGAAATTTTTTTTCAGCTTGAAACTTAACGCTGAATTCTCTGTAACTGTTCTGGATCAATCTCATATTCTCATTAAGCTTTCGAATGATTTGGATTATAGTAGAGTGTTCAGCCATAGATCTTATTTGGTGAATAACTGCTATTTGAAACTTACTAAATGGTCGCCGGATCTTGATGTCGGGGTTGAGTCTCCGGTTATTCCTATTTGGGTTGCCTTTCCCAGTTTGCGACCACACCTCTTTGCCCCTCGTATCCTTCATGCCTTGGCTTCGATGTTTGGCCGTCCTTTAAAAGTTGATAATTCTACATCTATCGGATCTAGACCTTCTCTGGCGAGGGTCCTGGTGGAGATTGACATTACTAAGGACCTCCCTGATAAAATTTGGCTTGGTTCGGAGAATTCTGGGTATGTTCAACGAGTTTGTTTCGAGGAGGTGCCTGCTTATTGTGTTGGTTGTAAACGGCTTGGTCATATCAAGGGGGATTGTGGTAATTTTTCTGCTTATTTGCATGCGCAAAAATCTACTGAGAATGTGGTTAAGCCTGTTGATAGTGCGAATAATGGTGTTGTTGCCAATTCCTTGGACATGTGCGGTAATCTTGGGATTTTGGAGTCTTTGGTCACTACTAATCCATCCGTTTTGAATGTGGTTGATGTGGTTAATGCTGGGATTGATGCGCCTACTAGTTGTGTTGGTAACTGTTCTGTCTTATCCCCCGATGCAGCTCCTTTTGTACCTCCGGTTGTGACTGATGTTAGTGATCATGTTTCTCCGGTGGTGGTGCCGGAGGTGGTGTTTGGTGCGATGAATGTGGTGAATTCTGATGGCTCGCCAGTTTTGGGTGTTGTGAATTCAATTGGGGGTGGCCAAGGTTCAAAGGATGCAGATGGTGGTTCTGACAGTGTTATGCCTGTTGTGGTGGTACCGGTTGAAATGAGAAGGGAAGAGAGGAAGTTAATTTGATTACCAACAGTTTAGTTGTGGTCCCTGTAAGCGAGGTTGATTCCCAAGTGATGGCCAATTGTGTGGGTAATTCTTCTGATTTGGATATTCGGAATCAGAATAATTGGTTGATTGATTCGTCGGATGTGGAGTCGGATTCACAGTCTGTTGAGTCCGACAATGATTTTACTCTTGTGCGCACTTCAAATGTTGGAACTCGCGGAAAATTTTGGGGAGAGGTCGACGCAGGAGATGATTTTTGATTATGATGAAGCAGTCTTACTGTATGCGCCTTGGATGGCCCGTATTTGGTTGGCAACGTTGGTGGCTCAATGTGGCTTGTTGGCTTGGTTCCCTGACATTTTATTTGTTCCTCATTGGATGGCCCCTCCTTCGCAACTAGGTACGGTCTGAGTCCTATTGCTTCTAATTTGGTCTGTGTTTCTCTCAGATTGTTTGAACTTGTTGCTTTTTGTGTTTCCCTAATTGTAATTCTCCTGATGTGGCCCCGCTGTGGTCTTGTGGTGTATCTTTTGCTATTATTATATATTTTATTTTGATAAAAAAAAATGTATAAAAATCCTTAAAATCAAGTTTGAGAATGCAACATCATTCCCAAGAGACCGTATCGTAAAATGTAATAGAAATTGAATTCATAAACCATGAAATGCAAAACCAAGCCTAATAGTGAAATCTGAAAAAAAAAAAAAAAAGTACACTGCAAGGTACAAGAAATAAGATGCTACAAATGCACATCTGACCAATCTAGAACAATAGAAGGTACCTTATCCTAAAAGAAGTCATTTATCCAACAAGGAACAAGTAAAACTTTTAAAAAACTAATAAGATGAGGCAAAAAATAAAAACATTTGTTTCAAAAAGAAAATTAACCCAACAAAACAACATAAGTGCAATCAAAATTCTAAAATCATAAAACCATTTCTCTTTTAAATTATTCTCATATCAAACGGTAATGATTCTTTAATTTTCTATCACATGAGTTATATTAAAAATTTGTCATCTTATTATGAAGAAAATTTTTCTTTATATAACTCATACAAGTTTCACCTCTCTCTATCTACCTCTTATAAACTCGTAGCCTACCATTCTTAGAAAGATAATTCCAAATGTATTATAGTGAAAGAGGACCTGTCAAAGATTTACCGACACAAATTGAAAATTCAAAACTAACTTTTAAAAATATTTACAGGAATCATAATTATTGGTTTACCTTGACCTGCATCATGCAAGAAAGGTTGAATTTCGAAATTGTTGAAATGAGTTTGGGAGATGAAAGTAGATTGAGGCTTCATTTGGGATGGCGTCTTTCTTTCTGTTTCTTAAAGCAGCTTCATAGTACAAAAATTAAAACTTTTGTACTAGAAAACTTCTTTAAGAAGCAATATGAAAGTCGTCCCTATCGAAGCCTGAGAGTAGAGGTTGCTTCCACCACCACGCACTTCGTCACCAAAAGAATGAGAGTCATTGCTAAGAGATCAATACAAGTTAGCCTATAATTCAATCTAATAACCATAAGAAGATTTGAATCAAAAGTTAAAAATCATCTAGAAAAAAAGCCCTAATAGAAAGCAAGTGTTTATTATGGTAGAAAACTATTAAATTATTGCGTGTAATAATCTATTAAGATATAATAAATTCAGATTATATTCAAACGATTCTTTTCTTGGGCAAGTTAATTTTCTCTACTGAGCACGTTTCTTTCAGAACAAGTCAATGAAGGAAGACAGATTCCAACACCTAACTTTTGAGCAACCACCACAGGCTCTCATCCTTTACCAAAGTTAAGAAAATATATCAAAGCAGCTGCACTGAAGATATAAAGCTTCCATAATAGGTGGCTATCTTCCCTCAAATAGATTGAAAGCTGCCAGCCAATGCCCTTTGATGAATTATTGCAATCTATTTCTCAAAATAATATATTACATTTATCTTAACAAAGAAAAGTAAAAGTAGAAAATTCTCTGAGGATTTGTTTATTGCAATTCTACCCCCAAAAAAAAAATTCTCTTCAAAATGTCTCATGAATTTTTCTTAATTGAAATTTATGCAAATAAATCTTGACGATTGGGATTTTTTTATATAAGAAATTAAATTATAAGTTATGCTGTACATTAATATTTATTTATTTTTCATATATATATATATATATATATATGTATACACTACACATAATATATCTTGAACTATTGAATATAATTGATCCTATAAATGTAAATATTCAATTTTAAAAATCTAAATATTGCTTTTTTGAAGCATTCCACATAAAATTTAAAAGGAACTCCTGATAATACTTTGTATATTAATGATCTAAAGAACTCCTTAAAAAAGAAAAGAAAATTATGAAAAATGTCTTTAAAAGCCTGAGAGAATTAATGGCCTAGTTATCTTCCACTTCTCAATATTTCTACTATAATAGCAAGCCTCTTAAATGGGGCGAATTATTACATCCGGTCGCCTGACAGAGAGATACATCCGGATTTGTCTCTGTCTACAGTAAAAGCGCAGTCAAAGCGCAGCTGCTACAGTACCTGTAGACAGAAAATCCGGATGTATCTCTCTATCAGGTGACCGGACCTAATAATTTGCCCTTAAATGGGACCCAATCAAATGCGGGACAAGAGATTTGTAGGGTAGATGCCTCTTCTAGATTAGCCGAGGATTAGTCACGTCGTGTCATGCTGCCAAACGTCTTTTCGGGGGTGATAGTAATTGGATATCCTGTATATATAATTCATTAAATTACTAGACAAGCAAAAGTTTTACAAATATACCAAAATTAGTAAATTACCAAACAAATCATTAAATCAAGACCATTAAAACACACTGTAATTAGAGCCCAAGGGAACAACCCTCAAATTTTAGCAGTTCCGTTAACGCCGAAGCATTATCTCCAATACTAGCTTGACCACGAAACCAAACGCCTCTATGTGACTATGTCAGTTTCTTCCTTCTAAAAACTAAAAAATAATTAAAAATTTACGAATCACAAATTACAGAGATCATTAGCAGAAGCTCCAGAGACTAAGATCACCAATCTCGTCAAACTCCTCCGCCTGATGAGACGGAGCAAAGAATCCAAACGGGTTCCATGTCGGATCCACGAAGCATTTAGGCGACTGGAAAGCTCCAAAGTCCACCAAAATGTCAGGTGCCGTGGCCGGCGGTGGCGGCGAAGATGACATTTCCTCCTCAGCGGCGGCGTCGGCGGTGGAGGTGGAGGAAAAGGATGGCGGCGAGTGAGGCGGCGGGGTGCTGACGGCTGCGGCGGCTGCGGCGGCGATGCGTTGGATGGATTTGGGGGAGAGGAGGGAGGAAGGGGGGTGGTGAGGGGAGGAGTGGGGAAAGTTGAGGGAGGCGGAGGAGCCCTTGAGGCAGAGAAGGGCGGCGTCGTACGCACGGGCGGCGGCTTCAGGAGTGGAATAGGAGCCGAGCCAAATTCTAGTCTTTTGATTCGGGGCTCTGATTTCGGAGACCCAGGAGCCCCAGCTTCTCATTCTTACTCCTTTGTATTGCTTCTGGTTTCTGTATTTCTGGCCGCGGGATACGGCAGCCGCAGCGGCTACCGACGAGGAAGAGGAGGAGGAGGTAGAGGGGGACTGAGACTTCACCATTTTGGAATGGGGGATAAGGTTGATCGTAATAAGGACGATGGTCTTTTGCTTGTTTGCTTGTTAGAATAGATGATTTTGTGGATTTGGAATGGTATTTGATTGTAATGGAAGCAGGTGGCGGAGTGAGTGATGCGAGTGGGGAGAGGAGAAACGAGGAAGGGAGGGTTATTTATAAGGAGCTTAGGTTGTTTTACCATAGGAAGAAAATTTTATATAAATAATATCTTATTTGATGAAGATGATATTTAAAATGAAAAAAAAAATTAATAATATTACTTTTTTTTTTTTTTTAAGATGGAGAATGGAGATGAAATTTGAAAATGGTAATGGGTTGGTCTGTAGAGTATTGGTCTTTAACTAATATTGTGGGGTCAAGGAAATTGGGGCTGTATCTTCAAGCTGACGCTTTTGAGGAATGGAAAGAGAGAAAAATGAGATGAGAAATGAGTTAAAGGATTGCAACTCATTACTTAAGGAGATATATATATATATATATATATATATATATATATATATATATATATATAGAGTTAAAATTCACCCAAAGGCTTATAAGTTAATAATAAAAAAATAAAGGTTATAAGGTCTTTAAAGGGACCTCCAGCTCTCTAAATAGCATCAAAAAAGTCCTAAAAAATATCTATGAGCCGGTGGTCCCTATTAAAATTCAGCTTAAAATTGTCGAACCATCAGCAACCCAAAAAATGCTTCAGCTTTCATATGCAGATAATTAAGGCTTCGTTTGGGACGGCTTTTTTATTGCTTTTGAAAACGGAGTTTTAGTACAAAAATTAAAAAATTTGTACTACAACTCCATTTTAAAAAGCAATAAAAAAGCCGTGCCAAACGAAGCCTAAAGCAGCAGGAAACGGAAATACAAGCTACAATAGCACCTGTAATAATACCAGCAAGAACACCAAACACGAAAGACTGGCAAATAAAATCAGTGGCTATAATCACCAGATATATGCTAAAGAAATGAAAAACAAATTAAGAAAAACAAATATTTATTGATCATATTTTAATAACCAGTAGGCACTGAACGAATGAAAGAACCTGCAAAAATTAAGAAATGGAGCATCATTTAAAAAATTTTAAAAATGATATGAATATATGAGATGTATTGATCATCATTTAAAAAAATTAATTTAAACTAATTTTTATCTATTAATTGTGGAGAATTTTAATAATATTTTATTTATTTTGTAAAATTTTGAGATCTTATCTCTTATAAAAATATGGTATATGCTTCAAAAAAATCTTTTAATAAATTTTTCTTTTTTAATTTTTTGTAATGAAAAACAAATATTTATTAATATTTCGGTGTTAAATTTTATTACTAATTAAATAAGAAATATAAAATTATAAAAAAATACAATTACCTTAACTTTTTCTTCTTTAGTTATTTTAGGATTTTAGATGTCGTTTCCAAAATAAAAGTATTGCGGTGACTTTTGTTTTATTTATTTTCAATAATCGAAATGGTAATTTGGATAAGTATTTTTAACCGAAGATGTCATTTAATTATTTTTATTTTGAATAATCTAGTCAATTTTGGACACGATTCTCATTTAAAAATCATATCCAAACTAAGTTATTTATTTTCCAATTTATTCTCTCAACTATCCACCTTATTGCAAAATCCTTCAAGTGAAAAAATTATTACGTCCGGTCAAAAAATCGGAAATTCGGACATATACCGAGCAATACTGAGTGCTCTGTACCGAGCTCCAGGCAACGTGGCGCGTGATTATTGGTCTCTGGACGCGTTCGGTGTCCGGACGTAATAATTACTCCTTCAAGTGAGCTTCATTATTTGGTGATCTGCAAGCTTAATTCATTACTTCTTTATAAGGCAGTCTTTTAGTACACAAATTTTTTGAATTAGAATCTTTTGTACTAAAAAATTGATTTAGAAAGCAGCAAAAAAGTCATCCCAAACGAAGCTTAAATTGTTGCTCTTCTTTTGCCTTCTAATAAGATTTGATTAACATATGATGAATGTAAAATACTTATTAGTTGTATAGTATATTTTGAAATTAAGATGCAAATAAAAGTTAATTTAAAATTTTATATACATATTTTTTACTTAGGATAAGTTTTCATTGTACTCATACAAATTTTGAAAAAAAATAATAATTATAATTAATAAATTGATTAAATGCTTTAAAATAGCAATTAATTTTTTATGAAATCCAAATAGGAAATTTTTAATTTTATAATAATATTAATTTACATTTTATTATTATTCCATTGTGATAGATAATTACCAAATTAACCAATTAGATTAATGAATAATTAAAAAAAATATTTTTACTTATTAAGAATTAAATACAATTAATAATAACAATTAGAATTTCATGATGATAACTAGTGTTTAAATTATTAATTGATTCACAAGCATAAAAGTTATTATCAATATTAATTATTGATTAATTATAGTTTAATTATGATAATTGGACATTTAAAATATTATCTAATTATTAATTAGCTTCAAACATTGTATGATCAAGTTATTAATTAATTAAGTATATGGGCAATTATTACTCATGCTTTATTAAGAAGTAATTATAATTTTAATCAAGACCATTATGATTTAAATATTAATTTAATTTTGATCAATTAGTTATGATATTTATTATATAAGAATTTTATACTTAATTAATTAGCAATTTCGAGGGTAACCTCGAATAGCTAAGGATAATTAGTTAAATTAACTATGAAGACTTTATGAGGATAATTAGTACTTAAATTAACTATGATTTAAATATTAATTTAAATAAAAATAAATTACTTGTATTTTTTTACTATAAATTTAAAAAAAAAATTAATTTACTTTTTCCAAAAATAACTATATTCTGAACCTAATAAAACTATATATATATATATATATATATATATATATATATATATATATATATATATATATATATATATATATATATATATATACGTCCTGAAATATTCGCGGCGATAGAGAAATATATAATTTAATGTCTTAGCATTGTACGAAGATCCAACACACAATCAGATAAGTGAGAGGGTGTAGCGTTCATAAGAGACGCCAAAGTTTTTACGTGGAAAGCCCCTGAAAAGGGGGAAAAACCACGGGGCCTGGCCAGTTTGAATGAATCAACTAGTATTTGTAGTCGATTACAAATGAGGCCCTTCCATAGGAGAAGGCCTTGGATTGATGTAGCACATGTACATCATATAGATTGCATTACATGGTAGGAGTTACATATACAGGTTTGTTTGGCCTGAAGGATCGTAGTCGGCAGGAGACCGGGGTCAGAAAGACCGTTGTCTGTTGATGGAGGTCGAAAGGACCATAGTAGGCGACGAAGGCCTGAAGGACTGTAGTCAATAGAAAACTGGGGTCTGAAAGACCGTTGTCTGGTGATGTAGGTCGAACAGACCGTAGTAGGCGATGAAGGCCTGAAGGACCGTAGGCGGTAGGAGATTGGGGTATGAAAGACTGTTGTCTGTTGATGGAGGTCGGAAGGACCATAGTAGGCGACGAAGGCCTGAAGGACCGTAGGTGGTAGGAGACAAGGAGTCAGGTGTTAGTCCCCGTGTCACTTGGAAGATCGGATGTTGATGGTCTGGCCTTGAGTAGGACGTCGGGTCTTAAGCAAGACGTCGGGTCTTCAGCAGGACGTCGGGTCTTTAGCAGGACGTCGGGACTGAACGTCGGACCTTAAGGCAGTGGTGCAATGAAAATCCGACGGTGGTCCGGCGAGGCTTCGGTGGTGATCCGGCGAGGTTCCTGCAGCGGTCCGGCGGTGCTTATGCGGTGGTCCGGCGGCCGTCGAGGAGGAGCTTCCTCCTTCTCCTCTTCCTTCTCTTCTTGCTTGAGTCCCCTCTTATGAGAAATGAGGGCTCTATTTGTAGATTTTCTGGAGTGGCATGGCCCGTAAATAGGCGTGAGATCATGGGCGAATAGGGAGTGGTCAAATGGACGGCCGATCTTGAATCCTATGATCGTGCACCGTTCATTGGACATTTGAAGGCCTTAGTGATGTTGGAATTCAGTGATCATAGGCTCGTTGGATTCGTCTCGTCGAGCCCTTCGATTCGAATATAAGTTTGTTAAAATCGGAGACCGTTTGGTAACTCAAATTGCCGTTTGAACCTTCCAACAGCGCTTCGGGTCCTTGATTTGGACCCATTTGGACTCGGATTGGGTCGAATTTGGTGTCGTTGGATTCGTATTTCCGAGACGCTCAGTTTGACTGTAAGCTCGCTGAAATCGGAGTTCAGGTGCTCCCGGATTTAATTTTTGAAGTTTCCAACTTGATTTTTGCCTCGAGATTCGTGCCCGATCAAGTTAATTTTCGCATGACGTATATATATATATTTTAAGTAAAAAAATTTAAACAAAAAAAACTATATTCCAACATGACCCTATATTTCTAATGATGTACATTTACTTTAAATCGCAAGTGAAAGAAGAAAGTAAATAGGAAAATGTAGAATAAGTCATTAAATACAAAATAAAATTTATTTAAATTTATTCAATTATCAAATTAATTAAGGTTCTAAATCTCTAAAATTTAATCAACGAATAAAATAATTAAGCATGTGAATTCATACTAATCGTACCGATCAAAATTGAAAAAATATTGAAGAGTTCGTGTGACTATTTATGTGGCGCTTATCTCGATTAACTAAGTAGTAATATCAAAAACCCCTAACTTAAGAGCGGGTTTTCCTCTTATTAAACTAAATTTAAAAGGTAATGATCCCCTTAAACAACCATTAAACTCCATCGCTAAAGCCAGCGATTAAATACAAAAACTCAGACATTGGTGGGAGGAGATAGCCCTCGCTGGATGAGTATCAGAGCAACTGCAGTGGAAACACGCCACCGCGCTTTGTTCGCACCGTTATCACTACCGCGCCATTACAGTTGTTCATCTCTCGCTTTGCACAGATCCTACAGCACAAGGACGGGTGAAAATATTTGGCTTACAGCCCGGTATATTTATTTCATATGAGTTTTAAAGTTGTTTCGTTTCCTTTAAGATTAATATTTTTTGTCACACTAATTTCAAAATTGATATAAATTATGTGAAAATATTTTGCAATAATTTTTTTTAGTTTTTCATGTAAACCTTCAAGTTTAATAATTGTCATTGTATTTACAGGTGTACTAATATTCTTAATTAAATTTTATTAGAAAGACTTTTAAATTTCTTTAATTTAGTTTTTTTGCTTCTTGGAACATTTACGGTGGTAGAGAGATAAATAGTTTAGCATTAATTTTAGCTTTGAATGAGGATCTAAAACACACATATAAAAAAGAGAAAGGTGCGAGAGTTATAAGAGACGGCCATAATTTTTTGTGTGGAAAACCTTTAAAAGGGAAAAAAAATCACGGGGCCTGAATTTTAATCCACTTGTGTTTGTTTTTTATTGCAAATATTCCATTCCTCGGGGGAAGGCGTTGGCTTAATTTAAAAAAATATATAGCACATTATATAGTTAGGGATGGAAGAATCTAATAATATTAGAGTTATTCTCTATAGAATGCTGGCCTATTCATTTTGTTGGTAAGATTATATTCAGACGACGGGGGTTGGCGAGATCGTAGTTGTGCGACTTAGGCTAAAGGGATCATATTAATCAGCCAGTGACGATGGTCAAAAGGATCTTACTCGACATGTAATGAAGGTCGGAGAAATCGTAGTCGGCAGTCGATGGAGATTAGAGGGAACATAGTTAGAGAGTGACGGAGGTCAGAGAGATCGTAGTCTGTGGGCCATGGAGGTCGAGGGATAGTAGTCTGCATGCGATGGTGGTCAGAGGGATCATAGTTGGCAGGCGATAGTGATTTGAGGGATTGTAGTTAGCAAGTGATAGTGGTCATAGGGACTATAGTCAACTGTTGATGGTAGTCAGAGGGACCGTATGACGCAGATGATGGAGGTCGGAAGGACCTTAGTTGGGAAATGGTGGTCGAATGGATCATAGTCAGTGAGCGATAGAGGTCGGAAGAACTGTAATCATGCAACAATGGCTGAAGCGATCGTAGTCGGTGAGCGATGGACCATGAAGGGCTCATAGTCGGTGGGCAATAGAGTTGGAAGGATCATAATGGGTGATAGTGGTCGGAGGTACTATAGTCGGCAGAGGATAGAGGTTAGAAGGTTCGTAGTCGAGAGGCGGTGGTCAGACGAAAGCCTAACTATGGTTATTGGATCGAGGTTCAACGGTGATGGTTGAGCCGAGGTCCAGTAGTGGTAGCTTGGTGGCGAGGATTTGTTGGCGGTTGTGCTAGGGTGGAGCATTGGGATACTTCAAACCTCAAAGCTTTAGTGAGTCTCTAGCCTAGGGTCTAAGCCTCCAAAAGTTTAAGCCCTCTTTTCATGTGAGAAGTGAGGGATTATTTATAGATTTTTTAGAGTGACATGCTATGTAAATATGGAGAAGATCAAAGGCAAATTCATAGTACTCCATCGAACGACCCATATTGATTCCTTCAATTATAGAATGTTCGATACCTTAATGATGTAAAAAATAAGCTATATTGAGCTCGTTAGATTTTTCTCATTAAGACGTTCAATTCTACTATAAGCATGTAAAATTTAGAGATCATTTGATCATCAAATTAATGCTTTGAATTTTTAAATATGCTTCAGCCCCTATATTTAGACCCATTTCTATCTAGATTGAACACATTTTAGTGTTGTTGGGAATTGAACGATAAGTTTATTGAAATTGAAATTCATATGACCTTGAATTTAACTTTGAAAGTTTTATGCATCAGGATCCTTGCTTGATCAAGACGATTTTTAAGGACCTATCAATTTTAATGCAAGTATAATTTGAATTTGATTAATTACTTGTATGTTTCTCGGTAATTGAACAAAATCCTATGATTTTACGATCAAAACATTTGGCAAAATTTTTTCACAAAGTTCGTATCAAATGATACTCACAGAAAATATTAAAAAATACAAATATTTAATATAAAAAAGTACAAAAGAACACTCAAAATTATTATTTAATTTTCATAAAATTAGTAAAATTTTATTTTATCTTTCATATTTATTTATTTTTTCATAAAATATTGTACTATTATACTCTTGCCATATTTTTCATACGACTGATCAACTAATGCAAATTTTCTTCTGCAGTTCTGCAACAAATACGCAGAAATCCCTAAAACAAATAATTTTAAGAAAATCTTCTAAATAAATATTTTTTGACAATGGAAAATAAGATAGTTTTTTTATTATTTTTTTTTCTATATATCACGGAGAGCTTTTTCTGAACCAGCTGATTCGATCCCTCATGGAAGCAGGTTCGACGTAAGTGGCGTAGGTCCCACGGCCGACGTAATTTGATTTTGGATCCATGCAGCCATGAGCGCCCATCTAATGCTTCCATCCCTTTCTCTGCATAAAGCCACCAAACCCTAAACTTATTAGCTGTATCTCCACTGTCTTCCAAAACCCTAAAACGCGTCTTCACTGTCTCCTTTCTCAAGAAAGAGATTTCAAGACGCGGCTTGACTTGAAGATTATGCGCTCATAATAAAAATTTAATTAGTTCTACTTCACTTCATTTTCCCCCTGTTATCTACATAATATTTAAATGCTGTTATATATATTTTTTTATAAATTAATTGAGAAGGCTGTTGCTGATGTGATATGATCATGTGAGTTATTTAAGGAATTTAGGTGCAAGTCTATATCTAAAAATTTAGAACAAGTCATAATAAACAAGTCTTGATCATCACATCTTCACTTTTATTTTTGCCGGAAATATTTTTGATGGATTATCAGTGAAAAAGTTTATGGGAATACCGACAAAAATTTTAAAGTGTAAAAGATAATTTTCTATCAAATTATAGAAGACTAACCTGTGGATATTTTTGTCGGTAATTTCGGTGGATATTTCCGGCTATTTCAAAAGTTTTACATTTTTTATGAAAAATATAGCACATGAAAGGTCTGATTCAATTTTTTTTTTCATGGGACAAATTGGAGAAAAAAAAATGAGGATAGAGTTTTTGCATATCTGACAATTACGTTGACTTTGTATATATAAATAGATAATTATGAGGGGAATTCTATTGGAAACGAAAATTTTAAGAGAAATTAATAGAAAGATAGCCAGTAACGATATTTTGCTTGACATTTCGTTGTTCATATCAAGCTGCTTGCAGAATCATATCAAATCTTATCCAGCAAGATTAATTATCAACCATGCATCCTCTTAGAATTTATGCCGGAGATCGACGCCAATATTTTGGGTTTTGGCTTAAATTGATCGAGATAATTCTTTTACAATTTTTAATGTTCAGCGAATTTTTTAAATATAGTGAATTGTCGAATTAATTAGTAAAGATAGTTCTGTGTTTAGGGAGCTAATGTGATTTTATTAACTGTAACGAATTATAAATCCTTCTAGCAGGCTGGGTAAGTTCTCTTTGTGTATATAGGGAGCTATCGAGCATGTGAATTGATGAATTCTCGAGTTTTTTTTGACAGATTTATGAATTTTGGTATTAAATTTGGGATGGTTTCCAATTTATTTAGAGACAAGTTGTTCCAGGGCAAAATTAACATCGCTAATAATGTAAGATTTTAAGCCTATGTAAAAAAAGTTTTCTACCATAAAAATGAAAAAGAGAATTGGCTTAGAATTTATTTTTATTTGTGTTTTTAGAATTGGATGTTGGGAATAAAAATCACACTGTAAAAACAAACAAGAAAGAGAAAATGCGGAAAAAATAAAAGAACTCTAGGATTTAATGTTAAAAAATCCAAAACCGCTAGGGAAAAAGAATACCAAGATTTAATGTCAATATCATCTTAATCAATCATCGGCCTTATATGTCATCTTTATTATTTTTCATTGATCATTACATCATTTGTCTATCATCAATCATTAGTCATATCTCTTATCTGTCATATCTACTATTGATCATATCTATCATTTGTCACATTTAGCATTGATCATATTTGATCATGTTTCTTATATGTCATCTATCATATATCATATATATATTTATATGTCAATGCTATCAATTATTAGCATTATACTCATCAATTCCCACTCCTCAGATATCTCATCCGTCATATATTGCACGTCAATCTTCTCAATCACATATCACATTAGTTCATTTATTTGTGTAATCTTATGTATATCATATCATTCATATCATATAAATTCTAATAACATATATTTGTACATATTATATGCAATTATCACAACATGTGGTTCTATGCATTATGTTCATCTGTTGAGAATTCTTGGAGGAACATTCTGCTTCTTGGTGCTTCCACCTAGAGAGAGAGACATTAAAGGAAAAACACACATTTATGGTGGCCAAAATCCACCATAAATGACAGTAATCCTTCAGAAAAATTGTCTTTTTGGGGGAAAATGATTCGACATTAAAATGAGCGTTGGAAATACTTTTCCGGCTGAAAAACGTTCGTCGGAAATCTTTCAAACGTATTTACTGACGTAAGTGTGTGCAAAAAGAGATGATGTTTTTTGGGATCAATTTCTGGCGATTTATTCCTCCAGAATTTTCAACAAAAAATTGCCACCAAAAATTCTGGCAGTCTAGTCGCCAGTTATTTATGCTGGAAGAATCATCACATTATTCCGACAGATAATCAACAGGTAATTACGACAGATATTGTCCACTGGAAATTTTATTATAATTCATTATATCGATATTTCCAGCGGATAATCTGCCAGAAACATATATTATAAACAAAAATTAACCCCTTCTCTTCATTATTGCACAACACAACAATCACGCAATTATACTATCAAACATATATACATATATCATCCTTACTGTTTAACATCAAATAGAAACACTTATGCTAAAATAATAAGACATTTGATCATAAGAAAATATTCTGTAATTACCAAATAGTTCTAAAATAAATATCAAATTTGTTATATAATAAAAAACGGAACATAAAATCTAAAAACACGTAATAATAATAAGTCCAGTAATAACACATAGTCTAATCAGAATATATTTTGTTATTCTCCTCTTCTGTTAATGATGGTTGTTTTACCCTGAATTGCTCCCTGATTCAATATCTGACTTTGTTGCATCTATATCTGCATTTGCATGTCAGTTTGTGATTTTTAGACTTAATCTAGCTCTATTGTAAAGGCATGCACCTTTTGACGATACAAAGCCTCATGGTTGCTACTGAGAAGCTGAAGCCATCAGAGATCTACCCCTCTTACGCATAGGCTTGCCAGCCTAATCTCTAAACCCATCTTTTCTACATTCTTCTTACCACTTACGACCAAGTACGATAGTTAGAATAATATGTAGATCCCTTATAGAAACCATCACCTGCTTCAGCCTAGCCCTCTCAAAGCCATGTATACTCTTTCTACAAAAGTTAATATAAGATTAATCAATTTACACATGACACTTAAAATTTTAAACTTATATACTTGCGTAGGCTCTTCTCACTCGCTCATCCACCCATTGTTAATCCTCCTGACACTTATGGGCAAGATTATGAAAACCAACATTAGACTATTCTCTACCTAGTATCTCTTCTACAACATTTCTTATATTAACATTTATAGTTAAATAAATTATTAAAATATGTTAAAATTCTTACCAAACATCGTCGGTGCTCAGTCTATGGAATTGAACCCATAGTATGAAGAAAACTACCCATGCCCCCAACATTAGAAGTTCAATTATGTTTATTCTAGTCCCTCCTCCTGGTATAATCTAGGCTACCCAAGGCACTGCTGAGCTCGACCCATATACTCTCACCAATCCAAAGGGGTCGCTTGCCTGACTTCATAAGATCCATAAATGTCTCGTAGGCAAGCAGACCCATACATCTTTTTTTTTTTTTAATTTTATCATCATGCTCAAGAAACCAGTAAATATTTTTCTGTATATAAAAATATATAATATATAATATAGTTTTAATAACTAACCTCAAACTCCCTGAATCACATGTTGCACGCTTCCTTTGAGAATTTCTTTCATGAAATATAAGGAACGTTAAATCTGCTTCGTATGATATCTGATCCCATTTCTTATGCGTGGGTTGCTTTGATCGATGATACATGCATAAAATATGTTAGGTAAAAATTATTTCTCAAACTATCTTAGTAGTTTTAATAATGTAGTAAGTATGTACGTGTCACTCTTAGGTGCAATCAACATGTGCCCATCAAATGTTTGGTCTGTTACAATCGGGGTGTAAGGTCCACCTGTAGAGGACTGAGGGGGTGATGGGTGGTAGAATAGTGGGATATATTGTGGATATGGATAAGTGGGAGGGACTTCATCCCGACTACCATAATCAAATTTAGGATAGAATTACATATGACTCTGAATAATCAAAATGATATTCAATCATATGTTTGATTATGATAGTTAGAATGCTCTATTATTAATTATTGTAGTCGGATCATTGTAGTTGTGAATACCTATCTAACTATAATAATCTTGATAAATATATCATTAATTTCATATTCAACTATCTCGTTAGTAAATAATATATTTTCCTAAATAGAGATAATATCACTTATTATCAATTATTTGAATATGACAATAATAATTGTCCTTGATTTTAATTTTTCAGAGAGAGTGGTTTTTCCTCCATTCTATTTAGGAGCTAAATTGAGTGGGGTTTGATTTATATGGGATCATAAATTTCCTAGAAAGTTTAAGCTTCCTATGAATATTCTAGATTAAAATAATGGTGAAAATTTTATTTTAGATCTTCAATGAGTGATATGAATGGAATAAGGTTAGAATTTTCAAATGCGATTGGATCTTTTTTTTTTTTTTTTTTTTTTGGAACACTTATTTTGGAGGCTAAAGGATGAGAAGTAAGAGGTATTTTGGGATTATGAATTAATTCAGAAACACCCCAATCTATCATATGTTACGAACAAGGGATTTTAGCCCCGACTTTTGATTTGGAGTTTTGGTTTTAAATAATCAACCTCATGTTTTGGTTTTAAATAGCCAATCTCATATAAACATGAGGTCAACTACTAGATAAATAAAATTATTTTAATTATTGGAGCATATACATTTGATTCTTTTGGTGATGATAGTATAGTTATTAATTAGATATTTTAAAGTCCTTCCTGATAAAATTGCACTATGTACAGTACAAATGTATAATCCATAAGTAGAAATGAATGGAGAGGATGCTCCTAGTGGTGTGTGCTTAGGCTAAAGCAAGCATAATTATTAATTAGCAGGGCTTCAATGCTGTAATTAGTTTAAAGAATACTGTATGATTATCACATTTTATTTTATTAAATAATATTATGTCGAGCCTGAGACCTGGAAGGATTGAACTTTGGCGTTTGAATTATCTCATATGACAGCTTTTGCATTGATGTATTCAACAAAACTATTGGAAGCCTAGCTAATTTTATATTGTGCTGATTTTGTATTTTTTGGGTATGTAGTAAAGAAAGTTGTCAATATTTTAATAAAAATGGCTAAGTTGTTCTACAAATTTGTTTTCTTGATGGTGACATTAGCAAAGGACAAACATTTCTTCATGTGTGTCCTTAGCTATATATGTTTGTTTTTGCAAAAAACAAATATTAATTATACATGTAGATGAATTACAATTTATATATTTTTAAGAAAGATTAATTAATAAGTTTTCCATTTAGATAGACCACTAATATTCAAACAACTCACAAAAAGGCAAGAAGAATTTTTTTATAGTTGGCTATCCTAAAATTATTGACATGGAGATTATTGGATCTCTAAGAGAAGATTGGTATGGTGACAATGAAGGATTGATGGCAATAATATTTGTTGGAATCACAATAGGAAGGAAATCAAATTGCACTTTACAATCCTAAATGTTATATGTCATTATTCAAATACAAATTGTTGGCCTTAATTATTCCTAATTAAGTGGTATGCAAAGAAAAAACTCAAAATGTTGATATAGATTCAAGTTTCATTTTTGTCAATAACTATTATCCTTTGAACCAATCCAAATAGAGTTAGGAAATTCATGCAACACATTACCTTCAATAAGAACCCTAGCAACTAAAGGTCTTGATTATGCAATAGTAGATACATCAAAGTATAAAAGTTTGACAAATATTGATGCCAATAACTAGAGGATGGCTTGATTAAATAGGCGTATCCATATGTGCATGAATGAGTTCCAAGCATGGACAATTTTGCATTCATTACACTGATCAAATATAGAGACCAGTTGATAATTCTCGTGAATAGGCTCTCATATGCACAAACATATATTTGAAATCATCCACACTTGCAGATTTTATCAAAACATTCTTAGCTAGGGTTCAGCAGTGACATTGAAGCCTTCCCATAATAAATGTTCTCATTTAATTTGGGGTAGAACAACAATGTAAGTGTAGCTAATTAATTTTTTTATATTAAACCTATAATTTTTAATATTTTTATTATTCTAGGTTGTTATTAATATAATATTGATACATAATAATAAAAAGAAAAATGAAAAATATAGAATATAACAATAAAAATATTATGAGTTATACTCACCAAACAGACTCATAAGCTTAAGACTTTAATTATTTAACAGTCTCATAAAAATAAAAAATATGTATTGAACAGATGCACTTGCTCGACACTCTTCAAACATGTGTCAAATACACTATTTATATGTCTACTTAGAAAATAAAAAATGATAATAAAGGACATACATGTCCAGCACACTTGTCATGAATAATAATTTCAAATTTTAAAAATATATTACATAAATTACTTAAGTAGTCTATTTTCTTTTATTAAACATATTCTTTAAATTGCTTAATATAGTACTATTTTTATTTATTTTATTCTACATTATTCTTTTATAGATTTTTAAAAATAAGTTTAAATAAAAAAATACTTGATTCCCAATTATGTAAATATATTACAAATTATAACCGATCTTATTTAATCTCATGAATACTACTAAAAAATTAAAACATTATCAATCAGCATACATCATTAGTTCATGAAATTGGAGTTATGAGTTAATGTTATTGTTGCGGTCTAGAATATATGCGGCGATAAAGTTATGATCCTATGTCTTAGTATTGCACAGATATCCAGCTCACACACAAAAATATAAGATTTTTACATGAAAAACCCTAAAAAGGGGAAAAATCACAGGGCACAACCCAGTTGAAAATGATTACACTATAATTTTAGTAGGTTATAGTGGGCTGACTTGCCCCTAAGGGCTATCAGATTACGAATATCAACCGTACGGTTGAAGTCAAGGGTAAATGAAAGTTCGATGTCACTTAATGCTTAGGTGGAACTTCAGGGTTACCCAGTGATCTGGTATAATTTTGGCGTCACTTAGAAGTTCAGGTGTTATTTAGTAGAACTCTGGTGTCTGTAGGTGGCTCGAAAGAACTCCGGGCATTAGGTGATAGTTCAACGGAACTCAGGGCTTCAAGTAGTGGCCTCGCAAAACTCAGGACCTCATGCGGTGGTCCGATGAAACTTTAGCGTCGGGTGGTGGTCCAGCAGAGCTCAGCGCCTCAGATGGTGGTCTGACGGAGCTCAGGGCTTTATGTGGTTGTTTGGCGGAGCTCAGGGCCTCAGGTGGTGGTCCGGTGGAGCTCAGGGCCTCAAGTGGTGGTCCGATGGAGCTCAGGGCCTCAAGTGGTGGTCCGGTGGAGGTCGAGGAGGCAAGGAGGCAAAAGCGATCTCTGATCACTCTCTTCTCCTTAGGCTTAGGGGTTCTTTTTCAAGAGAAAAGGGGGATCTTTTTATAGATTTCTTAGAGTGGCATGGCTTGTAAATAGATTGAAGATCAAGGGCAAATAGGGAGTGGTTTGGATGAACGGCCGATATTGAATCCCTTGATCATGAACCGTTCGCTAGACATTTGAAGGTTTTAATGATGTCAGAATTTTGTGATCTTAGGCTCGTTGGAATTGTCTCATCGAGCCGCTTGATTTGATTATAAGCATGTCACGTCTGGAAACCATTTGGTAATCCAAATTGTGGTTCAAACTTTCTAACAGTGCTTTGGGCCCTTGATTTGGACCCATTTGGGCTTGGATTGAGTCGAATTTGGTGTCGTTGAATTTGTATTTCTGAGATGTTCAGTTCAACTATAAGTTTGCTAAAATTGGAGTTTGGATGGTCCCAATTTTAATTTCGGAAGTTTACAACTTGATTTTGCCTCGAGATTCATGCCCGATCAAAATAATTTTTCGAGGATGTATCAGTTATAAATTTAAATAGTTTTATTTAGTCAAAATTATTTATATATAGCTATGAGACTAAAAATAAACAACGATAAGTTAACATTGCTATAAATGGGAAGATGGTAAGAAAAAAAATTGCAAAAGAAAAATAGAACATCTCATTAATAACTATCATCATCATCAAGAACTATAACTTCAAGTGCTAGTATATTTACCTAATTGGAAGTGTGTTTTTCAAAAAAAAAAAAAAAAGCAATACCTTGTTTCTAAATGAAGAAAAGCTGGGATGACAATCCTCTTATAGTTCATCAGATTCACAACGGTCGAGTCTACCCAAATCAATTTAATTTTAATTAGCATAAAAGATTTTGAATGTGAACTGAATCAATCGGGAGAAAGTTCACATGTGAACCAATCAAACCACTCAATTTACCCCAATTTTTATGACCTTAATATTAAGTTAATAGTTTTTTATATCGGTCTACTAAAACATTGATCAATCATGAGTTCTGTAGATGTTAACAAGTGATGGACTCATTATCTCTTCATCTTGAGTGCTGATGTTAACAAGTGATGGACTCATTATCTCTTCATCTTGAGTGCTCTCCGAGAAAACCCTAGGGTTTTTTCTTGGGTGGCGTCGCGGCTTTTCCCCGCCGTCGGCGGGGGTTTTTCGGTTCTACTTGTTCAGGATAGTTTTTTCTCCTCTGTTTTCTTGTTCTCTTCGGTCTGTGTGATTTTTCTTACCTTTATTCCGGCATTTTCGGCATGCCTCCGTCTATTTTGAGAGATCCTGGTTTTTTTGGGGGGGTTTCTCATTCTAAGTCTTTTTTTCAAGCTCTTGCTGGTTCTACTTCTTCCTTCCCTGACTTGAAGCAGTCTACCTTCCGTGGTCTTCCTGCTTTGTGGGTTTCTGATGAAGAAATTAGGGCTTTAGCAGAACCATTTAGGTTTTCTTTTGTTGGTTTCTTCCCGGCTAAACGTCCTCCCCTTGATGCGATTCGAAATTTTTTTTTAACCTAAAGTTGAATGGTGAGGTATCGGTTATTGTTCTTGATTCATTCTACCCATATTTTGATAAAATTAGAGAATGATTTAGATTACTGTAGAATTTTTCGTCACCGTTCTTATTTGGTTTTTAATTGTTATATGAAACTTACGAAATGGTCGCCGACTCAGGATATCGGTGTCGAGTCGCCGATCATCCCGATATGGATCTCTTTTCCTCACCTCCGTCCACATTTCTTTGCTCCGAGGATCCTTTTTGGGCTGAGTGAGTTATTTGGCAAACCTCTGAAAATTGACGAAGCTACGTCGGTTGGATCTCGTCCTTCGAATGCCCGTGTTTTAGTTGAAATCGATATTACTAAAAATTATCCTAAGCAAGTGTGGTTAGGATCTGATTCGTTAGGGTATGCTCAAGAGGTAGTCTTTGACGATTTTCCTCATTTTTGTGGTGTTTGTAAAAAATTAGGGCATATTTCTGGTAAGTGTATTTCGGGTACTGTTCCTATTCTTCCTTCTGTTGTGGATGTGCCTGTGGAAATTATTGCTCCTTTAGGTGGTGTAAATGGCATTAAGGGTGTAAATGAAGTTGCGGTTATTGTTCCTGAAGTAAATTCTGTGGGGATGGCTTTGCCATCTATTGAACCTGTGGTTTGTGCTAACGATGTTGGCTTGACACAGGATAATTTGGTTGTTTCTGTGGATGTGAATAACTGTAAAGGTGTGTCGCTGGTCGTTGATAAATCCTTTTTATCTCCTAATGCTAAACCTTTCGTTCCCGTGTTGCTGGATGGGGGCGTTAGGCAGGGTGTGAATTTGGAGTCTTCGGCAATTGCTTTGGTGCCGGAAGTTAATTATGCTAATGTGAATGTTGAGACTTCTGATAGGTTGCCTATTCATGATATGAATACTATTAGGGATGATAAGGTGATAGAGAATGCGGAAGGTGGAGCTGGGGATGACAAGCTTGCTGGTGTGGATCCGAGTGGAATTGAGGCTGTGTGCCTGTCGCTGAGTTTAGAGGAAGGGCTTCAGCGTGTTAACAGTGTAGTTGAGATTCCTGTTAAAGAGGTTGGTACACTTGTGATGGCTGATTGGGTGGGGAAGTCTTCGGGTAAAGAAATTAATGATCATAACAGTTGGTTGATTGATTCGTCGGAGGAGGAGGTTCATTCTGAATTTTCTGAGTCGGATAATGATTTTTCCCTTGTTCGTTCTTCCATTGCCACTCGAGGGAAGTTTTGGGGGCGTGGTCATCGTAAAAGATGTTTTGAAGTGCTTTTTGGACTTTCATAATGTTGATTATCTTTTCGAAGGCTTGGCTTTAATGTTCGATTTGGTGCTACGCGTGGCTGAGGGCAATGATGTGGTCGGGGCTCGCGTCCCGGTCGTTAAGCTAGTGGCAACCGATTATTTCTGGATGGTCCGTGCGGGACGGCTTGGAGGTTAGAAGCTTGGACTGTTTACTGAGCCCAATTTTAGCTTGTAGTACTCCTTGTTGTTTGGTCGCTTTTATTGTTTTGTTTCCTGTAATTTCCTTTGGTTTATTAATAAAGTTTTTTTTAAAAAAAATCATGAGTTCTGTAGATTTCGCTCTCAATCGGCAAAAAAATTATTTCAAACAATCAAGGATATCAAAATCGGATCACGAGTCGGGTTCGGGTAGAACCCGGAACTGACCCGACACTTTTCGACTCGACCCATTTTTTGCAAACTGGTCAATTTTTCAAACCCGAACCCGACCCGCTTTGGGTTCGAGTCAACCCGATCCAACTTGTAAGTCTACTGTTCACGTGCTTATTCAGCCAAATCTCATCCGTTCACACACTTATTAAGCCAAATCTCATCCATTCGTGCGCTTATTCAGCCAAATCCCTTCGGTTCACATGCTTATTCAGCCAAATCCCTTCCATTCAATGCGCAACAGACATAGACAGGCAGCGTGACAGCCAGCAGGTGACGAGGGCAGGCAACGTGATAGTGAGCAGGCGCGGGCACGCATTCACTCCTGGTCATTCTTAGTAATTTGCGGATTTCCTGGTCAACCCAAACTTGACCCGATTTTTAAAACGGGTTGGTTTATTGAACTCGAACATGACCCGTTTTACAAACAGGTTGACCATAACCTGGAATTTTCGGGTCGGATTCGAGTCGGGTTTTCAGGTCATGTCAAATATTGACACCCCTACAAACAATATGCTTCAACCTTGCTTAAAATTACACAAAAATGCTAATTCTTAGAAACATGCCCTTCTACTTTGCCATAATTGATCAACATGATCTAAATATTCAAATTTCATGTCATTCACATCAGTCACAAATCACAACACCACCAACGTTTGAACCCCGAAATCATATTATTATAAGTTAGAAGGCATCCCCTATTCAACAAAGAACGTGCAGATGTGAACAAACCCTAATTTGGAAGATGCGAATATTCTTTAATTTGTATAGCTTGAACTTACCAAATATGATTCTATTTTTTTCTCAGCCGTTATTGTAAATTATTAAAATAAATACGATTCCTTATTTTCATAGCCGACCATTGGAATGCTAACTCTTCTAGCGGAAGCATCCACAGGTTCTCCGAAGGTTCATTGGATACATATGCATATTAGCATTAAAAAATCAGCTTATTTTCACAATAAACCCCAGCTAGAAATTTAGAGCTCTTTGCTGCAAATAAGATATCTTCAAATGGGTACGTGCTGCAAGAGAAATTTGCATTAGTCCTAGCAAGGAAGGATGGAGAGACAGCTCATACATGAATCCCATGATTCATGCCTGCGTACGGAAGATATACGGAAGAGTTGAATATGTACGGAAGCTATCTTTTGCGTTCACACCTGCTGTTTCGAAGAATGGCAGGTTTGTGAAAAGTTTGTAATTATTTTTATTTTTAGTTTATTATTGAGGAATTGAGGAGGAAGAAGATAGAAGTAGAAAACGTGGAGGAACACTCTGTCACGCGTTTTCCAGCTTTAAGTGTTTTCCAGCTTTAAGTGAAGCGAATGAATAGTTAGAGAGAGAGAGAGGGACAGCGAGAGATACAGATATGTTGGTGGTTCGTTTGACATCCTGAAAGGGAACTTTTATTTAGTCCGATCATAGGACGTAGCTCTACGTTCAGCCGCCAATAGAATCGCGTCACGCGTTCTCACTATTTACCGCGCGCCCCGACAACCGACCCGAAACGGACTCAAGATTGCTCGGTATTTCTAGATTTTTGCTAGGTATTGCTCGTTATTGTTAGGTATTGGTCGATTTTGCTCGGCAATAACGAATACTGAGCAAATACCGAGTAATACCGAACAATACCAGTTGTACCGAGTTTTTCTAGAAAAACTCGGTACAACTCGGTATTGCTCGGTATTGGTCTTCACAGAGCAGTATTTCTCATTATTGTCAAGCAATACCGAGCAAATACCGAGTAATACCTAACAATACGCGAACATAGCATTCCCAGGTTCCGGTCCGGGTCAAGTCGTCGGGCCGCGCGGTAAAGAGTAAGAACACGTGGCGACATGTTATTGGCGGCCGAACGAAGCTCTACGTCTGGTCAGAGGACCTAATAAAAGTTTCCTTAAAGGGGGGCGCCTATTATATTTAGGCTTCGTTTGGGACGACTTTTTTATTGCTTTCTAAAACGGAGTTTTAGTACAAAATTAAAAAAATTTGTACTAAAACTCCGTTTTAGAAAGCAGTAAAAAAGCCGTCCCAAACGAAGTCTTAGAGTGTTTTTTTTTTTCATAATTTTATTATGAAGAAATTACACACATATATATATCCTATTGTATTTTAAAGCTTTTATTATTTAAATTTTTTGATTTATTGGTACATCATTTAAGTATGTAATTTACAATGAAATATATATTTTTTAATTTAAATAAATTAATATAATGATATTTTTAATGTGGGATGACTTGAAAAAAGACAAAATTGGCTAGGGTTGTTGACAAGTTTCATGGTGTATGTGAACACCATTAGTATTTAAGAATCATCCACATTACCTTTACATTGTATATTGTAGGTTGAAAACTTAGTGTTGGAATGGATTTTAGAATATTATGGTTGCTTGCTTGATAAATATTTTGATGAAGCCCTACGGGTGAACATGAGCCCTAATTTTTGATCAAAATATTTATATCCATGTATATATCTTATGATTGAGAAGAGAAAAGTTATTTGCAATTTTCTTTTATTTCATAATTTCACGAGCCAATTTAACTTTTAGTATGTTGTAATAGATAATAGAGTGAATGTGAACTGAGTTGACTCACAAGCTAGCTAAAACGTATCAATCTACATGCTAAAGCTCAAGCTCGTGCTTAGATTATTGCTCATATATTATAGGAGCTCGATTTCAAACTTGAAATAGCTTAGCTTGTTAGCTCTAGAGCTGACTTGATCGAATCAATAAATCCTAAATCTCATTTCTTCCCTGCTTTAGGTTAAATTCCAAATACAATTAATCGATAAATCATAAATATCGTTTCTTCCCCACTTTAGGTTAAATCCTGAATGTCATAATTTGTTAGTCTCACAAACTCTTATTTTTCAAACATCGCTCGTCCCGTTAATGTCATCTCCAACAAGTTCCTATCACAAATTTTACTTGTCATCTTTTCATCACTGCTTCTCCAATTAGCTCCCATCTTTACTTCTTTGTTATATTATCATGAATTTCTTCTCTAGCAAGCTCCAGCCATAACTTCCTCATCGTTGATGCATTCCCCAACAAGGTATAGTTGTGACTTCCATAATGTTAATAAATTCTCCAGTGACATCTAATCACAATTTCCTCTGTCAATACAGTTTCTAACAAGCCACTATCACGATATTATCGCTTCTTTGTCATCATGAGTTTTGAGAATTTGGAAGAGGAACGCATGCTCCCAAGTTAAGCTCGAGCTTTAAGTTGTTATTACATGCCAAGGTTGACCTCATTACTCTCTCTTGAGCTCAAGTTTGAGCATACCATGAGATAATCAAACTGAGCTCAAGTTATATGACTCAAATTGGACTCAACATGTTTGCATGCCTGCGAGAAATGAGATGAAAGATACTACAACTAAGATTTATGATCCATTGGAACACATTATCTTTGAATCACTCTTCTCATAAAACTTATCCCGAATATTATTTTTTTTCATGAGCCAGCAGCTCTAAAATGCCAAACACCTCTCCTTAAGGTTCAATTGTTAAAATACAGTATCATTCATATTCTTTTTTGTTGAAGATATATAAACCATAAATATACTTTTGTTCCCTAAGTCCAACTCAATAGAACTCAGATTCAATTGTAGTATCAGGGATTTTCACTTTTTGAACCCTTTTTAGGCTTTGTTTGGGACGGCTTTCTTCTGCTAACTTTTTAGTATAAAATTAAAAAATTTTATACTAAAAAGCTGCTTTAAGAAGCAGAAAGAAAGCCGTCTCAAACGAAGCCTTAGTTTCCATCCAAGTTCAATTTTTGCTGGCTATCAACTACTATTTCATGTAATCACTAAACCAAACTTTTAGGTTTTTTTCTTATCTGCAAATCAATGCAGCTCAAGTTCAAATGTGATAATTGGTCAATTTAAACCATCACACAAAAAAAATCAGGTTTTAAGAAAATTAAGTTTAATTAATTACAAAAGCTAGATAGTCTTACAAAAAACATAAATCTAGTTTTTTCAGGTTTTAAAATTAATTATGATTAAATTTACTTTAATTAAAATTTACTTGATTATTATAAGATAGAACCTAAAGTGCTAAAGTTTAAGCTTTTAATCTACCCAGTTTATATTTGCCCAATAAATAACCCCTGGAAGTCAACACAAAAGAAAGATATTGTGCTCCAACCTAAATTTTTCTTAACCTGCTCTGAGGCATCTTTCCCAGCATGTAGATCTTCAAGCTCTCCTATGACATGTCCATATATTATACAAATATGATGAAAGATCAGTTCTTCTCGATCATTTCATTTGATGATAGGCATCCTCTGTCATGTCCTTGTCCTCACCCATCTGCTCTTTAATCTTCATCCAAACTCTTTTAGATTGATTTTGTGAATCCTCATTCTACATTCATTTCTATTGAATATAACAGAAATTATTAACTCTTGCAAAATTATAAGAGTACAATTAAACACAAAGGATAGGAGTAGCAGATATCTATTTGTATATATGGTGGAATCTAATTTTTTATGCAAAATATCGGCCTTATTTCTGGCGGTCAGTTGACCGCCGAAAATTATGGTGGTTTAATGTTTAATATCCGTGGAGGAACCGCAGGTTAATAGCGGCGGTCAAACCGCTGGTATTCAGCTAGCAAATTTCCTATAGTGAAATGAAAGTTTGCCAGGTTATAGAAGAAGTCCCAAACACATTTCAAACAGAAGCAGGTCAAGTTAATTCATGACGCATAATACTTTATGGCGGCAAATTTGAAGCATTGCAACTCTGAAATCTAGTGAGAAAAAAAGAACTTATTACTTAGACGTATTATTCTTTATGTTTGGTACGCAAGGGGCAATTCAAGCATTCAATCTACAAACTTGAAGAATTTGACTAATAACATCATGATAGTATAGTATTTAAAATGTTACCAAATGATCATGTTATTCAACAACTCCATCTTTTTTTTTATTTTTTATAATTCAACAATTCCATCTAAACATCCTAAAGGCGTAAGGCTAAAATATTCAAATTAGAATGATTTTTAAAAGAAATTATAAATAAAATATATGCTTAAAACTCATTTTATTTATATTAAAACTCCATCTAGACATCCTAAATCCTTCAGTTACTCCCGACTCTATCAAAGCTACCCAAAGCATACCTCGCCCACAATTCAACTCCAACCTTTTCTCAAAACGATGCTTCCTTGCAAGCCATCCTCCCCCACCACATCTCCTCATCTTGCCTATAAGAACAATCTTTTTTTCTACTTTTATTTTTGCTTTCTTTGTCTAGGGGTTTTCTTTTTTTTTTTTTTTTTTTATGAAAAGTTGCATTTTGTAACATCTTTTGTGAATTAAAATTTTCATTTTTGGATTTTTCAAAATGGAAAGAGGGAATGAAAATTTAGAAAAGACTAGGGAGTGAGAAGAAGACATAAATCTATTTGAAGAACAACTAATATGATAAAGTTATTAAAGGTGGTGTAACTAAAATGAATGAACAATTTTATAGTTTTGATGAAAATGTTGCACCACATGCTAAAGTGCTTCAGTAGATTCGTGCTTAATTACATGAACAAAGTGTTCATGTCGAAGCATATGGCGCAATGAAAATTTCATAAGTAGATGGTGGATTATTACGGTAGTGGGCCTAATGGAAAATATTCCTCATCTTCTTAGCCACAAATGTCAAATTGAGCTACATGATGACCAATAAACTAATATATGATGAATGTAGATGATGATATGATGATGGTGCATGGGTATTCCATTGAATTTCTCCTTAAAATGTAAAAGAGGTTGGCAGGCATGTCTATATGAACATCAAAAGATTCTTCTATGAAAATGTTATTCTATTTAAATATAGCAACTTCCCTGTCTTATTTAGCATAATTTGTTCTATATGTTCCTATCGTTGAGGCCTTAAATCTCTGTCCAAGTAGAAGCTCAAACATGAGTATTGAAGAAGAATAGCACTGAGAAAATAATTAATGAGATAAAAAAAATTTCAGAAATAGACTGGCATCACAATCATATCTAATGGTTTATCTAATTATCAAAATAGAAACTTGATTGAAATTCTAATCAACAATCCCAATAAAACAAAATTTTTAAAGTTTCTTAATGCATTGGATCAGGTGAAGGATTCCGAGTATATGTTTTGGGTTATTGGGGATCATAGAAGTGCTTGAAAAGAAAATAATCTAAGTTATGACTGAGAATGCTAGGTAATGAAGAAGAGAAAACATATGTACTGAACTCCATATGCAACATAGTGCATAGAATTAGTTCTTGAAAAATATTGGAGGGTACTTTCAACACGTGAAAGCTTTGACCGAAGTCCAAAAAGATTAGCTGAGTTCATTACAATCATAATTGGTCAGGTTTTGGCTTTGATGAAAAAGTTTTTTAAAAAATAATTACTTACATGACCATTGACTATTAAATTTGTTGTAGCATATCTGATCCTACAAAAAATCTTGGAAGCAATATAACTTTGGAGTCTATATTAATCACCTCCACACAATGGTTAAATTGTGCTTGGGCTAAGAAGCCCAAAGACTAAAAAGCTGGGAAAATTATTTTTAGTGATAGGTTTTGCTTAAGTTTGACTTATGCTATAATACTAAATAAGCCCTTAGTTCGTGTTTGAAGAATAATTGATGCAAAGAAAAATAATCCTGATATGAATTTTATTTATAATACGATGACTGAGGCAAAGGAGTTTATAGCAAGGAACTTAGGATGAGAGCAGTCCAATTACAAAGAAATTTGAAATTTAATTAATGAGAAGTGAGAGCTTTAGCTTGACTAGTATTTTGATTACAACAAGCTAATGATCTGGTAAAAAAAATTTCCCCATTTGATTTTTAATATTTACTAGTTAAATTCAATCAAAATTATACATTATGTTAATTATGTGTGTTTTTTAATTAGTTTAATGATTGATTTAATTTGGTAATTGCACTCTAGAATTATAGAAATTCGCTATCTAAGTATGAATCTTACATGATCATCAGCAATGTGTGGCACATATAACTAAGTTATATCAAAAGGAGAATTCGGTTGGTTATTGAAGGATTAACTCATTTGTTTATATTAAGTAAAATAAGAGATAAAAAAGAAAAATATTTGAAGATGACTATTTTCGAGTAAGACTAGGAGCTATAACTATCAACATTCATTATTTTAAATCTTAATTAATATTCTTATTAATTTTTATTATTTAGAGAAGAGGAAGATAGTTGAATAGAAGAATAGGAGTAAGACTAGGAGCATGTTGATTGACTAAGGATAAAAGAGGAGAGAAAGCATTTCATTTTAATGATCATGATAATGATAAAAACCCACATAGTGATGAGAGTATTGGAGACTTTTGAATTTATACTGCTAATGCTGTGACCAACTAGGATTTCGTTTTGGACAATTTTCTTTCTGCTTCTTAAAGTAATATTTTAGTATAAAAATTTTAATTTTTGTACTAGAAAGCTGCTTTATGAAGCTGTAAGAAAGCCATCCCAAACAAAGCATAAGTCCCTGAAGAAAACTACACTGGATACTCACTTTACTTCAGCCAAACTTCGTCAAAAAAACATCCTATTTTATTTATGAAGGAATTTCAGAAAATTATCAGGTTCAAATGAGTATTAATAATCGATTGAGTATGTTCTCCAGCTTCTTCAACTCAGAGTTTTTGTTGTGAAAGCTTTCTTGATACCTTCGCATTTTTTAACAGTTTGCTATAATATTGTAGAAGGTTCAGCATGGTTTCATTGTAAGAATGTTTTCTCCTGCAAATAAAGGGAAGTGTTTATATGGTTGGCTTCAGATTACAAATAGATTGGACATTCCATGGTAAGTCTGAACATGATCTGTTCATAATCAACTGCATTCAAATGTAATACATCATTAAAATGCATCTATGTTCTTGTAAGCTAGAGAGCCAACCCAAAAGTTCAACTAATATTTTATAGATTTTGGTCGCCTAGTAGTTATAATGGCCTCGATCAACATTATTTTTACACCCCAAGAAATAATGGCGATAGCCAACATCAATTGTCTTGAATGTCATTGGGAAGTATCGAGATCAACATATTTTAAAAATCCTAGATCTTTGTGCTTAGGGGCGGAACTTATAAAGTAACTATTGGTGTTTCCTCGAATTTGGCTCGACCCTTCACTACAATAAAATGGGTCAATAGCAACTTCTATTTGTTCATATCCTTGATCGTCGTCATACGCTTCATAGATATATCGAGGGTCTAAGGAGACAGTGCCCCCTGACGGGGTTCCCGGTCAAGTTGCAGGGCAATTGCAAAACTATTTTTTTTTATTTTTTTGGGGGGAGGGGGGCAATTGCCTAAAAACTTTTGTAATATAGATGCAGGGGGGACAAATTACCTAAGGAATCATATAATAATTTTTTTTAGTGCCCCCCTCCCCTCGACCTAAACGGTGTTCCGCCCCTATTTCTGCCTAATGTTGATCTTGCACTTCAAATAGTTCTTATTATGAGAAAATAGTTAGAAATTATTAAAAGTCCTAAAATGCCCTTTACTTGTAAAAGTCACTGGGTGACCTAGTTGGCATGATCGCAGAGAATGTGGCTGAAGTCCCATTTTGCACTCCATAGCTCGAGCGATTATTCTTTGCGGACACCGGACGGGAGAACCGTCCGGTTCCGTGCTAGAGTACCGAGCGGTACCGAGTACCGAGCGCCGTACATTTTTTAGGGGGACATGCCGGCACAATTTTATTGATCTCCGAACAAATCCAGACCCGCACGTAATAATTTTTCCCATAGCTCAGCTCAATCTCTTAGTTGAACAAATTGATGGACGCTTCTAGCGCTCAACTACGGAAAAAAGAAGAGGTTGGAAGTACCAATCAGTGGCCAATCAATCAATTGTCATTTATTTGTCTCTTTTTTTTTTCAAAGGAGTTCTTAAACGTGTTCACATTTTAGGAGTTTTACAATAAATTTGTTGATTTCACTTATTTTAAAAGAGCAGTATTATGGCCCATAAAAGATTTTACACAATCTCTCTATACCATAATCTACTCTTTATTCAATTTTCTAAACCCTAAACAATGAATATAGAGTTTTGCCTCAAATTTGTAAGCAAGTTATTTAAGGAACAGCTCAATGGAATTGTTGAAACAAGTTGAGCACAGATGATAGAAATCAACGGCCCAACTAAAAATTCTTGATCGTAGATTAATGATTAGTTGCAAATAATATATATACAAAACTTTTCTAAAATTACAAAATAGTAGAACGAATTACTGTTTTATAATTTTCGATACTTGCAGAAAGAATTATTTCAAAAGTTTGTAGAACAGAACCAGAAAAAATGAAACCAGAGAACACAATATAATTACGTGGTTCGAGTTCTTGCGAACTCTACATCCACGGGGCAACCTCGATCATCTTTCTTTATTCAAATATGAGTGAAGAATGGATACAAGAATTATATGATCAGAAAATAACTAACAGCCAAAACAAAGGCTGAAAAAATTGCTAAAAACAACAGATACTATCTAACAGATCTTATAAAGATCTATAGATAAATTCACTATAACAGTATAAATGCCTCCACCTTAATTCTTCAGCAGATCTTTAACAGTAAAAACAAGAAGCTTAGAGAAAACAGCAGGAACCGGAAAAATTGCCAGAGAACAGGGATAAAATCCCAAACCGAAACTTGCTTCAATGTAATCGTTCTTCCTTATGTAAATAGGAAAGATATTACCTGCAAGTAAGCAAATAACCAAGCATCGCAAAAGGATCAAGCCTCACGGTCTAAATTCCAGCTTCCAACCGACAACTCCTTTCGGTTGTCTTTCTCGAAGAAGAAAGAAGACAACTAACAAGAGAGACAAGTGAGAAGAAATAGCTCTCTTCAACACACACAAGAAATTCTCCAGATTTCTTAAACTCTCTCTTCTTCCTCCTCACACAAGAAGCTACAAACCAAAACTCAACCCTCTTCTGGCTCCCAGCTCTCAAACTCGAAAACAGAGAAACTCAATTTCTCTTACAGTTTTTCTCCCACACATCCTTCAAGGCACCTGAAAAAATCAATATATAGGAAAAGACTATATCAGCCCTTATAAGCAAGAATTAAAAGAATGAGGATAAGGATAAAAGCCAATCAGTTAATTAATTTAATTAATCGTGTAATTAAATTAATCAACTTAATTTTATTTAAACCACTTTACATCAGGAATTATCATGGTTATTTGCAAAATGTTTAGATATTGTAATCCAGATCTTCGATTAATTAGTCATATAAATGGAGAGTTACGTATAATACTAAGCACTTGATTCTTGAATAAATAATTGCTTATTGAGTTTTCTACTCTTCCTATAATCTTATGCACCCAATTAAGATCTCTCAAGTGTTAGTGATGCAACACTTGAAATGGACTTTTAAGAAAAAGAAGATCAAAATCACAATGGACTGCCTGTTGAAGTAATCTTCATTATCATCGATAAGATAAAAGATTAATTTTGTTTCTACTATATAAAGGTTATTTTCATTTTTGTTTTCATTGCTCTTCATTTTTCCTTAGAATGTCAGCTATTTAATTTGTTACTCTTGTTATTATATAAAAACACTAAAAAAATTGCCTTTGTTAAACTTACAATCTATCATGTCAATCAATACTACTAACTAACATAGCTAGTGTTTGAAGAATAAATGATGATATTATCTTTTTTAATTTATAAAAATAATCTCAACTCATTCCTATATATATCAACAACATTGTATCAACTATTCAAATTCACTCATATCTAGATCCTGACATACTACAGGAAAATTATTCATTACCGACGAAATTTTCCAGCGGCTTGACGGAGATCAATTTTCCGGCGGCTTTCCGATGGAACACATTGAGACAGCTTTTCCGATGGATGTTTCAGGTAGTTCTTTCCGGCGTAATTTTTCGACGGCCTCAAATTTGTAAGCAAGTTATTAAAGGAACACAATGAGACAGCTTTAAATAAAATGATTAAAAATTTAACTATTTAAATGATTTAATAAAAAAGATTAAAAATTATATTAACTAATTTAAGTTAACTATTTCCTTAAGTAAAAAGATTTAAATTTAAAATTATAATTTAAATTTTAATTTATTTTTAATTTTATTGATTAGTAATTTTAAAAAGTATTTTAATAAATTATTAAGTTAATAATTTGTTTTAATTAAATTTTAATGGCAATACTTTAATTTAATTAATTTCCATTTTAAATTAATTAGTAATTATTAATTTTAATTTTCATAATTAAATTAATTAGTTAATATAATTTCAATTTTTAAATTGATTATTAATTTTATGTGATTATCTAGTTTAAATATAAAGAAGAAAGCGTTGATACATATTTTGCATTGTAGCATTATGGTTGAGACTTTGATAAATTTTGAATCCAACAGTTTGAATCCCGCAAGCAGCGCACCAGCGCGGGCAGTCGGGCAGACCAGCAGGCTGCGGGCAGGCAGGGCAGGGAGTTCGGGCGGTCAGCTGGCAGTCGGTCAGCTCGGCGGGAAGGCAACGAACAGCGCGGGAAGGCGTTCGGGCTGGCGGGCAGAGCTCCTGGGCAGCTTGGGCGGGCGATCAGCTGGCAACTTAGCGAGAAGAGAGCGGGCAGCACGGAAAGGCGTACGGGCGGGCGGGCAGGGTGCTTTGTAAGCGAGCAGCTGGCCTCGGGAAGGCATCTGGGTGGTCAGTGGCAGCTTGGGTGGTCGGGCAACCGGGCACAAGGTTTATTGAATTTTATTTTTAATTTTTCAGCAGCCAAATGGTGTCGAATAGCCACCGATAAATTCTAAAGTCACCAGAAAATGATCAATTTCCGTCAGAAAATGCCATCGGTAAAAAGTGATTTTGCTATAGTGACACCCATTTTACAGCATCATTAAGACCCTCGACAAATCAACTCTTGGCTTGGTCAAGTAGGAACTATCACCCTTTCATGTCACCAACCAACACTTATCGTGCATTGTGAAACATGAAAGTCATGTATTAGCATATTCTTAGGTCATTGAAACCCATCCTCTCTTAATCTACACATGTCATCAATCATGTTATGCCTTGTTGCTAGTCTTACCAACAACTATTTAAGGCAACTTCAAGTATTAAAAACTTATTATTTTCCTCATTTCTTCTTCAAAATTCTTTTTAAATCATTATTCACTCTATCTCTCTCTCCCACTCTCTAAGTCCTCAATGATTGTAAATCTTATCATAACTTCTCATGGGAGGCTTGTTTGACACCTCTCTCTTCAAGTTCCTTTAATAACTCATCTTCTCCTTTCACAATCATTATGCAATGTTGTAATCATACTCTAAACATGATGGAAAACTTCTTTTCCTTCCCTATAATAAATGTAGTACTGCAAATCATATCTCTATAAACTATGATTTTCTTTCTATGGTACTTTTTTTGCTCAAGTTCTTCATTGAGATAAGTGTCTCTGAATGTTCAGTCTCTTTAGTAAAAGGAACTTAGATTCCTGGTTGAAAATTTCATCAAGTGCGAACTTCTTGGGACATTTTCTTCAATCTAGCTAAGCTCATACTTGTTAATGATCTCTCTTTCGCTCCAACTTTGACATTAATATACTTATCGCTCATAACCTCAACTAAAAACTAGTTTTACCCTCAAGCATTAAAAACATTGTCATCATCCACTATAGCTCCCATGTTGCAATGACATCAATCTTGTCAAGGTACTACATCATGGTCTTCATTAGCACTCAGTTCATGCCCCCACTGGGAGGGAGACTTCAGAGAACTTTAAGCAAAGTCATCATATGAAATTGGGAAGTTCTCCCTTTAGTTTCTTAGGGTAAATTTGGCATTATTTTAAATAAAATAATGTAAGATCTACATGATCTTTATGATGAATAACAACATGATTAGATCTTTTAGGGTGATGGTAAAAGGGTCATTTAGATGGAGTGAAAAGAATATTAGTGTTTGAATAGATTTGGTGCCAAAATGTTTAGGCTTTATATAAGCAATTTTTCTTGAATAAAAAGGGAGAGGAACTCCAAATCAAAAGTTTGAGATGTTACAAAATTAATGATGGCATTTTTATGAATTTTGTATTAGAGGTTAATAATTGTAATGTTTTGGTCAAAGCAGAAATTGTCTTTCTATATTGGGCTTTTGACTAAGATATCTTAGTGTTATTGAAGAATTGAGGCCTTCAAAGGTTACAAAAGAAGTGGAGCTCAATTTTTCTTTGAGCCTTCATCAATTGCATTGATGTTTTACTTTCTTGAATAAATGTTTCTTTATTGATGAACCCTCTACTAACATGAGACGACCACTAAACAAGCTTCAAAATAAATCCTTTTTAAAGCTCATTGATAATGCTTGAGGTCAATATTCTTTTTAATTTCCTCGCTTTAGAAAGAAGATGGGTTGTAGAATTGTTCAAGTTTCCAAAATATCGAGCAATAAAGTTCAAAGAATGAAGTTCAACACAAGTATTGACTTGTCAAATATATGTCAAGAATCCAATCATTTCATTGATTCCAACACTCTAGATATATCTATGACAACAACGAGGGTGTGGGGTATGGCGACAGGGGCGGTGGGCAAGTTGAATTGGATTGCAATATTTTGCTCTCGTGTCCTTTTAAATTTTTTTTTTTAAAGAGATACAGAATTAAAGAACTAATGTACACTCCAATTCACTTAAGTTAATGTAATCAAGCCTAGATATGGAACAACATTGAGCCTAGAAAGTCATTGAATGTTGAACTAGATTACCCACTCACAAATTATATTTTGCCAACTTGAGAATTATTTGATTCCTTCAAAATGGGAAGTTGCACAAATCCTTAACATTAGCAAGTTACCCTATAACCAACAAGTCTCATGAATTCTAGTCTTGACTAGGTCCTTTACGTTAAACTGCCAAACTTGATCAAATAACTCATAAAATAATCTTCTTTCTAAAAGCGCTCACCTTAAGTACTTAACAATCTCCAAAAGCGCTCAACTTTAAGTACTTACCAATATGTTGAGTATAATTGCACAATGTACCTACTAATCAACAATAACTCACTAAGGGTATTTGCCAAGAATTCCAAATTGATCGTAGAGGATTCAACTACACAATAAAACAGACTTGCTCACTTGGAGCTACCTTAGGCTCACCAAGTGAACTCTCCCGCTACACGATTAACTACAACATGATCATCATATTCCTTTTTTATGTTATATATTAAAATGTCTACTCTATATCATCAAGCAAAATCTCAACTGCAACTTCTTGTACAACTATTTTGTTACGACATCACTCAAGTCACAAGTCCTGCCTTTGGCATCCCCCTCATTGTGGTTAAGGTTACAACTTCGAGAATGGTCAGATCCCATAGTGTGGCGGGCAATGTGTATAAGGCCCAGGAATGAATTCACTATTGTATGGCTGACATATGATTACTAGCAATTCTAGCTTTATGATGGAAAGTTGCAACCTGAAACTGGAATCGAGGATGGGTTTTGGAGATAGCTCACCCTCCTAGGATCTTGACCCTTTGTCCCTACCATTATAACACATGTCATCCAATGCATAAGGTGTATGATTATTTGACGTTAATATCACCTTCCTCTAGCTTATCATCGTCAGTTTATTTAGGGTTCCTCTAGCTTATCATCGTCAGTTTGTTTAGGGTTCCAAAATCTTACAGCACGAGCTAGCAACAACCATACACCACATGAATCTTTATTCTGATCAAAGGCACCCCTCTATTTCAAGAGGATTCATAACATGTAACCATTGCTTGTGCTTCTGTTGAGTTTCATTCTCACAAATATACGCCTTAGGTGGGATGATTAATATGTTAGCTACAACACTACATGGGTAAATATGCATAGTGACTAGTATCCATTATTTATGGTTAAGATTATTGGGATATCTAGCCCCATTTGCTCTCCTAGCTTTCGTCTCTCAGTGTTAGTGTCAACTCAACATAGTACTTTTTTCCATTGGTGCTCTATCTATTCTCTACACCTTTTAACGATCCACTTGAAATTCACTTTCCCCTAATGTACTAAAACTTGATAGATTTCACCATCAATCGAGGATTGAGCTCGGAGATTTAATGGTGGACTTGAAAAGCTACTTACACATGCTTTGCGATCAATCATTCTAACTGGACAATGCTTGCATCCTCTGTCTTTAAATAGAGGGTCTGAGGTTAAGATCAAGAATGCAAATTCATAAAATTTGACATTTAATTTCACATAAAAGTCTCTTTCTTTAAATTCTGTTTAATGAACTTATTATACTCGTGAAAAGGTTGGAGCAACTCTAGTGCTAAATAAGATTAAAGACAGTCGCCTTAGATGCTTTGGTCACATAAAACATTGGCTTCTAATGACCATTTTAGGAGATTAGATGTATTAGATAATATTACTAAGAATGATTGAGGTAGACATAAAAAGACTTGGTTAGAAAGTATTAAAAATAACCTTTAATTATATTTAAATGAGAAATTTTACATAATGGAGAAAAAATATTCATCTAATTGACCCCGCATAGTGGGATTAATGCTTGTTGTTATTTCATAACTCATTTTACTCACTTTATCAAATACAAAGTGTAACAACCCAAAAACATTAAAATGTATTTTAAAATGAACTATTTGAACTTCTATTTAAATTGGAGCATTGTAGCACTGAGGTGCTAGCATTTGACAGCAACAGCAAAAGAAATCACTTCTGCGGCATTGAAACCTATGTTCTACAATGATTATAGATTCAACATGTGACTATGTGGCATTGGGTCTGAGCATTGTGGCGCCATGTCACAAATAATATTTTTTATTCTAAATCTTAAGCATTAAAGTACCCCCCAGCACCTCCACCACCCCCATTTCGATTGTGACTTGTTTGAGAAGGAAAAGAAGAAGGGAGAAGGAGAAAGTTCATTAGGGTTATTAAGCCCTTATGAACTAGCCCAAGACTAACAAAGACGGGGAGGGGGTGAATTGGTGGTTTTAAAAAAAATTAAATAAAAAGCAAAATCTTTTTGAAACCTTTTTGAATATTTTAAAACAAATACGATCAACCTTTAATGCAGAAGCAATTAACAAAACAATTCAAAGACTTTAACCATAGAATCATCCACAAGAAATTAAAGTGCAAAAATTAAAATATGGAACAATAATAAGAAAGAACACACCAAATTTTATAGTGGTTCGGTCTACCTGATCTACGTCCACTCCTCGGAGGCACCCTCCGAGTATTATACTAAAACTATAGTGTATCTCCTTTTGATCCCACAGTAAGGTAGAGAAGCCCTTATAAAATCCTTTTCACCAATCCCAATGAGTCAAAGAACCCAAACTCCTTTTGCTTCCTCCTAAAGTAGGCAGAGAATCCCAACTCCTTTTGCTTTCTCCTGAAGTAGGCAGAAAACCTTAATCTACTGCTGACGAAGACCTCCCAAGAGCCACCAAGGAGCCAAGGACGATGATTGGAGAAGATGACTTGAATCCTTGCTTGGAGTAACATTTATGAGTACCTCACAAACTCCCCCTCATAAGATTCTCTCTCTCTCTCTCTCTCTCTCTCTCTCTCTCTCTCTCTCTCTCTCTCTCTCTCTCTCTCCCTCCCCCCAAGCTCTCCCTCTCCTTCTCTAAGCTCTCTCAAGTCATACAACAACAAAAGATTCTCTCATTAACAAATAATAATTCTTACAAAGAAGGCCTTAAAAATTATCCTAATTTGTAACTTATCATCAAAGATTGTTCTATACAATCAATATATTTTAGCCCTTCCAACCATGATGATCTAGGTGTGATGTATGATTAGAACATAATGTTTATTCTAATTTTCCAGGATGATAGGTATATCATCCTGTACGATTAGTTCAAAATCATACATAATTGTCTAGCACATAGTTTGGGACGTCTGGGAGATACATCTGGATAATGAAGAAATAGAACTGATCGTCCAGGATGATTCTTAGATCATTATGTATGATTAGTTCAAAATCAATGATTATCATCCAGCAGATTGTTCGGGACATCCATGAGATACATTTGGACGATGAAGAAATATAACTGATCGTCTAGCAGATAGTTTGAGACATCTAGGAGATTCAGGAGAAGACTAAGATTTTTCTTACTACTCGTTCAGGATGATCTTGTAATCATCCAAGACAATATGATCGATAAATCTAACCTTAATTACTTTTCTTAATTATCTGGACTAATTTAGGCATGATTGTAATGAATCATCCAAGAAGATATTGGATCGTCCTGTATGATTATAATAAAATTCTAAAAATAAAATCTTGCCTAAATGAGTTTGGTAGTTGAGTATCTTTGATTTGAGCATATTGTTCAGGATGATGGGGGTATCATCGAGGACAATTTGCTTAAGCAAGTTTACACGACCTAGATGCTTTGATTAGGATTTCTATTTTTTGAATGATCATCCAGGACAATATTAAATCGTCTTGTATGATATGATCAAAAATAAAAAAACTCTAACTCACTAAATTTCTCCCCCTAAGTGTGTGTGTGCAAGGTTACTTAGCTTCAAGATCCACCAAGATACATTTGACTCAAGAAAAGATTAAAAAATGGATTGAAATAAAAATTACATACTAACTCATCCTAGTCTACTTGATCTTGAGATGATTGACGTTCCAAGAAAACTTGTGGACCTGAAAAGTTAGTAAGGTGGACACATAAAATAGATATGCATGAATGGCAGTAGTTAAGAAACAATAATATTTGTTATCATTAAAATCATAGTACTTGGGTCCAAATCTGTAATAGAAGGGAGAGAGAATAGGAGAGAGGAAGCTCTCCGAGGCCTTTATATCAGTTGCTTCTATTATAATAAGTGCTCTATTTATTGTAAGAGACTATTCTCTTACTTCTATCTTGATGATTTTGATTTCTACGGATTTTATCTCTCCTAGATATATCAAAAATTAATTTTCTCCTAATTTCGTAAGTATTCACCATGTAACTTTTAATATATTATAGATTTGGTCATTCTGAATGATTTGATATAATTTTATTGTACTTTTGGTTAAATATGTGTATTAGAATTTCTATGTAAAATGAGTAGAAAAAAAGGCATATTAAAAATGGGTTGAAAAGTAATGTGTTGTGATCTTATATGAAAATATTGAAATGTGATATTTGCTTAAATAATTGATGCGATGAAAAAGTATTGAAATGATGCATTGAACAAATAATGATATGATCAAAATGATGTACTGACATATATATGGTATGATATCCTCATGTGATACCCTCAAGATTTATTGATTCACTAATGGGAGTCATAAGAGCAAGAGCAAGATCAATATACCCTCATCTGAATATCCGATAAATGATAAGAATACTTATATATATAATATATAGTACTAACACATGATAAAGATATTGATACATATACTTTACAAATAATTAACTAACTGATATAATTGAATGGATGATAAAATTAACTGATTGAATAAGACTGATTAAAAGATAAAGACAAAAAGATTGGTTGATTGAATGACAGAATGAGATGTGATGTGTAATAGAACTGATAAATTGACATAGGTGACCGATACATATAGCATATATTGATGCATTAACTTCTTTACATAATTTACATCATATTGTTTATCTTTTGTCTTGCATTAATTTCAATTATAAGATTTTAGTTATTTGCTAGACTTTTATGATGCATTGCAGTTTGAGGCTTAGTAGTGATGTTTTAGTTTATTTTAAGCTCTTTAATTAGATATATTCTTTTGTAGTCTCTCTCTCTCTCTCTCTCTCTCTCTCTCATCCAGGTGTGATTCAATTCGCAAATAATTTTCATATTATCATCCATGCACAACTTTGGATCGAGCAAAACAACATTTTAATCTAAAACACATGAAAACCCTTAAAAAACACATCAAATGTCATCCACCATTGTGTAATTACTAATACGATAGAAGGATGCAAATAAAATTGATAGAAGAGAATAAGAGATAGAGAAAGGGGTGAGTTTGTAGAGCATCTCACTCAATTTACTCATTGAAATCCTTACACATGGGCTTGCAATGCCCACTGTATGAGGTATCTCTGCCACCATCACCACGTCCCTCTTCAACATTTTCTCTTCCATTGCCTCGCCAGAGCTGCCAAGTTCAAATGTTACGAGCCAAGCATAACTGGAAAAACATGCTCTTATTGAATTAAAATGACAAATTTTTTGCATGATACTATTATTTTCTCGAAATTGTGAGATCTAATGAACCAACAACTATAAGCTTGCCATGTATGGTACGGGTGCTTGTCAATTTTGGGCCGCTCAATTGGGTGTTGACAATCTCAAACATATGGACGATAATTATTAATATATTTAATTTCCAACTATTTGGCTATTGATAAGGAGAATAATAAGTCTTACTCAAATATATACTTATTGATATAACTTACAAAAATCACTTCATTAGCATAAATCTTCACGTAATGTTTATATTAAAAATCTTTATAATTAATTTCAAAATTTTAATTTCAAGAAAATTATAATCAATTTGAACGTAGTGACAAGAAGAACTCGATGACAACAAAATTGATTCAATCCAAGACGAGATAAGCTCAAATTAATATTTGAAGGATGGATGCAAACTTTAGGATATTAATTGAATGATCAAATACTGATTTTCCTTTTCTCAAATTTCTCACGTAAACATTTTGATGTGACTTCTAATTTTGGCACTTCTCTTTTGACTGTATATACATTAAATCTTCATACAAATAGTATGATAACATACTCTCTTATTTTTATTGTTAGTGTTGAACATTTGAAGTATTAAATACACACGTGTGTATATATATAGTTGAAAGCATTATAAAAACATGTGTGTGTATATATAATTAATCAACCAATTAATTAAAAACCCTCTTTTTCTTTCAAAATATAGAAGAATAATAATTCTTTTTATTGATAGGTAAATATTAACATTTTTAAAAATAAAATAATATTAATTTTAATATATATTTATATATTATATTTATTTTATAATAAATTTAATAATTTTCAAACTCATTTTAATTAATATTTAATTAGAATATTAACTTAAATTATTTCTTTAAGAAATCATCAACTTTTTTTTGGGACATTTAGGCCATTTAAGGCAAACTCACACACACAACGCAAACACATAGACTCGAACCCTGAACCTCTTAGTTGGAAGCCAAAGCTCTCAACCAATAGGCCAAGGAGAGTTGTGTGAAATCATCAACTTCAATATCTTAAATATATATATATATATATATTGTGATGAGTGATTAAGCTTAAGAAGTTTCACCGCTCCTCTTTTTAATTATTCTGTGCTGACGAGGCACCGTTTTCCTATCCTTTACGGCAGAAAAACCCTTGGATTTCGGATGCTGCTGTGATCATTTTCTTCACCGGTCGGTTTCTTGATCATTTTTTGCTTTAATAGGTTCCATCCCTTCCGTCTTCTTTCTCGGTTTTGCGTTGATCCCCCTCTTATGAACATTGCATATCTTTCTTTTTATAGTTCGGACGCTCCATCGCCGCATGATATACCCTCTACAACCTGATAGATCCATCGAACTCGTCTCTCGGTTTGGTGACTGTTTCTATAGGTTTCTTTTGCTTCGGCCCCTTATTTTTTTATCGATTGCATGAGTGGATTTTTTTTTTCTTGGATTAGGGCATCGGTCAGGGAATTAGGTGCGGCATATATCGATGCCTCGTACGGTTTCTAGATCACCTTCAAGCAGGCGGTGGCGTTCACCCTCACCAGTCAGTCATAGGTACAGCAGTAGCAGGAGAAGCAGACGAGATCGGAGCAGATCTCCATATTCATATAGGTGGATGAGCCTGTTAATTACAAAAGCTTCGTTATTTCCTCTAATGTTTTACATAGTTTTACTTCCTGTCACATACTTGGTCAAGATTTATTTTTGCTTCATCATGGTTTGGGAGAAACGTCTCCGTGGAGTTAAAATAATTACGTCCCTGGTAATGGGAACGATAAAGTCATACAATACGTGTAAACATAATATTTGATCATCAACCCAAAATTTGAGTGCTAACTAGAAGCCCTCTTTATGGTTACTATGTTGAATTGATTCATTAATATGATGCATTCACATGAAAGGAGGCTCATTTTAATTCTATAGCAACAAAAACAACAACAACATAAAGCCTTTATCCGACTACGTGGGTCCGCTAATGAATCATTTTTCTCCATTGTGTCATGTTAAAAGTCAAATTCTCATTTAAATCTAATAATAAAATATCACTTTTAATATTTTTTAACCAAGTCTTTTTAGGTCTACCTCAAGCTTTCTTAACACAAGCCAAATCTAATACATCTTCTCATCGGGTCATCAGAAAGCCTTTTCTTAACATACCAAGTCTTTTCACGTATAGGCTCGTTTCGTATCCTATCTTTAAGAGTAGAGTCACTCATCCACCTGAGCATCCTCATCTCTACAACACTTAACTTAATATTATGCTTCTCTTTTAATGGCCAACATTCTGCGCCATAAAACATTGCAGGTCTCACCACATTCTTATAGAATTTTCTCTTAAGTTTGATGGGGATTTTTCTATCTCACAACATGCTCGATGCATTCATCCACTTCAATCATATAACTTGAATTCTACTAATGATACTAATGCAAAAGAATATGGGCTTAAGATTGATCCTTGATGTAATCCAATTGAAATAGGAAAATACTTGGTCAAACCACCTTGTGTTTGAACACAAGTATATCTCCTGCATACATTTCCTCAATGACTTGAATATTAGCATTATTAACCCCTCTTTTCTAGAACTCTCCATATAACTTTTGTTGGAACTTTATCATATGCTTTCTCAAAATCAATAAATATCATAAGTAGATCCTCCTTATTCTCTTTGTACTTCTCCATCAAATCTCTCAATAAATGTATAGCTTATAATAGACCTATCCGGCATGAATCCAAATTGATTTTGAGAAATATTAGTATCATGTCGTAACCTATGCTTCATAAAACTGTCTCATTCTAATTTTAATGAGCTTAAAAATTTTAGCTGTTTTTTTCAACTTTACAAGACATGGATATTTGTCAAAGTTTGATTTTACTTTGTTATTATTGTTACTAATGGTCTGTGTTACTAAACTTAGTTAAATGCTCTGATGCTGTCAAATTTGATCATTCTTGGCAAGGAAAAGAACAATCAGAACTTCCAGTAATTTACATAAGCTGGATGTAGAGGAGGGTGAATAACAGTTTATGAGTGGAACGTATTTGATGTAGAGGAGTTGGGTGCGGTGGACCTGCTCGGGTAGGCCTGTTGTTTCTTGATTGCAAGAACAAAGCCTGTTTGGTGGTTTTGGTTGTTTGACGCAGACGGCTTGCGGAGTTGAAAAGGTCCGGCTGCTTGCAGGTGGGCCGAACGAAGTGGAAGCACAAGTGCAGTCGTGGTTTCCATTCTGGATCATGTGGGATTTGTCATGTGTAAGAAGATGATGTCATGGTGACATCGGTAGTCATCTAGTATGTTGAGAAGGCGGATGTGAATTCAAAGATTTCTTGCGTCCAAACTGCGTTGATGCAAGCTTACCGGCATGGGTACTAGGTGGACGATAGCTTCCCTTAAGTTTGGAAGGAAGTTTGGTGCTGATAAGTTTGTGATCAGTACTAATGATGAGAAGACAGGGATATTTTCTCTTTGATTAAAGATCGGTTTGGAGACTTTGAGGTGGAGTCGGCGTGTTCTTGGGGAACATTGCCGAGTGTGCGGAGCGCGTGGAGGTGCGAGGTCGTGCGGTGCACGAGGAGGCTGCATAGGAGCGCCGGGCACCGGTGAAAGACACGCAGGGCACTGGCCAGACGCGGCAGTGCAGGGCGTGGTTTTGTGACAAGTGGAGTGTAGGTGAAGGCGTAGGGATCGGTGCACGGGTGGATACGTGCAGGATGTGGTTGGAGTCAGACCACATTAGTGCAAGGCGTGGGCGTGGGCTGGAGGAGTAAGGCCCGGGCACGAGGCGCAGGGTGCTGGTGGATGCACAGGGCGCGGAAGAGAGACACAAGGGGTGCTTTGGAATTGACTGTGTTTGACGTAGTGTGACAGAAGATCTGTCAGAAGGTGGAGCTAGAGCTTGTGAGGCTGGAAACTCAAGAAGATGGTGGAGCAATTCTTGAGAATTTTGTTGACCGTTCGGTGGACTCGATTGGCGAGGAAGATCTTTGGATGTTCTTTATGAACAATAGTTATCTTTTGTTGTATAAATTTAGGATCAAGGTGGAGATTGTTGGGTATTGTTCTTAGATTTAGGATTGCATTTAGTTTAGGTTTCTTGTTTGGCATGTATGACCAATAGTGTAGCTATTTGTATAGCTTTTAGGAGTCTTTAAATGGAGATTTTTTAGGCTGTAATAGCTCCTATATATAGACACCTAAACGCTATACAAATGGCAACACCAATGGCTATACAAGCCATACAAGAAACCTAAACAAAATACAATCCTAAATATAGGACCAATACCCAACAATCTCCACCTTGGTCCTAGATTTACACAACAAAAGATAACCACTGTTCATAAAGAACAGCCAAAGAACAACCTTGTCGGTCTTCCCCGCCAAAAAACGTCCACCAATAGTTAACAAATTTTTTAAGAACTGCTCCACCATCTTCTTGAGTTTTCTGCTTTAAGAGCTCTAGCTCCACCTTCCGACAGATCTTCTTATGTCGCACTGCGTCCAACGCAATCAATTCCCGAGCACCCTCTGTGCCTCGCTTCCGCGCCCTGTGCATCCACCAGCACCCTGCGCCTCCAGCTAGAGTCCTAAGCCTCCAGCCAGCAACCTGCGCCTCCATCCCGCGTCCTACGCCTCCAGCCTGCGTCCTACGCCTCCAGCCCGCGCCTGCACCTTGCACTCATGTGGTCTGACTCCAACCATATCCTGCACGTATCCACCCGTGCACCGAGCCCCACGCCTGCGCTCCGCTCGTCTCAAATCCACGCTCTGCACTGCTGCGTCCGGCCAGCGCCCTGCCTGTCTTTCACCAGTGCCCTAAGCTCCTATGCGATCTCCTCATACACCGCACGACCTCGCACCTCCAAGCACCCCGCACTCCCGACACTGCTCCTCAAGAATAGGCCGAACTCCACCTCAAAGATCCTGGATTCCACCATAAGTCCAAAACTCGACTCAAAAAAAGATCTAATCCGATCTTCTACTACAAGATCATAATTTCAAGATCTTTTATCTTCTCAACTTGTTGGATGACTTTCGATATCACCATGACATCATCTTCTGCATAATCATTTTCAGAAAAGAATTCTTGTTCGTTTCCTGGCTCCACGAAAGCACAGCCCGTGCAACGTGCAATGCCCACCTTGATCAAATCCAAGATCAAGAGTATTCCTGCCTCCAGCGTACCTGACTCCGCACGAAGTACAAGAACCGGCTTCTCCTGGCACCGCCTCCACCAGGCAGCACACGCGTCCCCTTTGCCGCTCGCTGGATTCCCTTGATTAGGAAGATCCGTCCGCACCACAGCCGGTCGAAGCCTTGCACGAAACAGCCCGTACGTGGATCCTTCTCCCTTCAAGAAAACAAACCTATGTTCGATTCGGCCATCTGCATGAGGTTCCGGCCCTATACGCGCCTTCGGTCTGCTCCAGCTCGCAGAAAACTCCCGCGTATACCAGATCTTGCCTTCGGTTTACGGGAATAGAGCCCAAGCCCGACGCCGCTTGGCCCCGATCTTCAGTCTTCCAGTCCCGACGAACTCACGTGGAAGATCGCCTGACCTGCTTCCAGCTCTTCACGCTAGAAAAATGATTGACGTCCGCCTCCTTACGCACATCTGAGCATGGCCGCTCCCTTCGCCGAATCCGGCGAACCCCGCCAAGATTGCCTGCTTCGCTTGGCCTTGAATCGTTTTCTTAGTCAAGGAAACCACCTCCGGCTCCTCCACCTCGAGATCGCCATCACCGTGGCTCTGATACCAGATGTAGAATCTTTGCTCTCTAGAGAGGAAGAAGCACTTCCTACATGAGCTTCTTGAGGAGGAGGAGAGGGAAGAAGAAGAGAGAGAGATGCAAAAATTCTTTATTTCTCTTGGCCTCCCTATTGCAGCCTAAAGAGCTCCTATATATAGACACCTAAAAGCTATAAAAATGGCAACACCAATGGCTATACAAGCCATACAAGAAACCTAAACAAAATACAATCATAAATCTAGGACCAATACCCAACAGCTGTCAAATTTGATCATTCTTGGCAAGGAAAAGAACAATCAGAACTTCCAGTAATTTACATAAGCTTGATGTAGAGGAGGGTGAATAGCAGTTTATGAGTGGAAAGTATTTGACATAGTTTGAGCTGTATGCAACTCTGCTATATGGAGGCATTCGCGGCCAGTACAATTTTAGGTCTATGCAACTATTATTGGGATAGGTGTGGCGGATAAAGGATGAGAAATAGTTATTTGATAGAAAAAGATAGCATTTGCCTAAAACTTGGACATAATCTCATAATTGTGTTATTTGATGTTTGATTCTCTTTTTCATTTTGTCATTTGTTTTGATAATTAACTATTTGAAATACAGAAGTGTTCTTTTCACAAATTTGTTTTACATTCTGCAAATTCTCTTCGGGTTTATTTAAATTCTTATGCATTACTGATATTGAAAAATGAGACGGTTTGGCTGATATCTGTTGATGCTGCTCCTGAGTTTTCCTATCATCTGAAAGTTCTAAAAGTACCATATTTGGACTAGAACATGAACCAGAACCTGAGCAAAAGGATAAGCGTTTTAGTAAGCATTGTCTTTGCCAATTCTTTTATTTTTATTTCTTAGATAGCATTTGATGCGTATCTCTGATTTTTTTTAATGGTAATTGTGTAGTGAAATGTGGTAGAAGAAAATGATTTTGTTACTCTATAATCTGTAATGTGGTCTTTTTTTATTTCGAACTTCTTAGGTTGATTGATTTCACTTAGTTTATCATGCACATAATTATGCTGATGAATTCACTGAGTTTCTGCATAACAATTTTAGAAATTTTAAATCTATTATTTTCTTGCTTGATTTGGACTTCAGGGTTTTCTTTGATTAGAGATCATGCATGCAAAGATTACTCTTTAACAATGCTTGAGGTAACTGTACATATTATATTTCTAGATGTTTGTGTTGAGGACCATAATCCAGGTTTTCCAAGTTCTTTATATGGCATATAATTATTAATACTAACTGTGTAATTTTTAATTATCAGGAGAAGAAGTCCATCTCCTTCCCCGAGATGGCGCAAAAGCCGTTCACCCACTCCTAGGAGAAGAAAAAGTCGTTCCCCATCTCTTAGGAGACATAGAAGACAAAGAAGTAGGAGCACCACCCAGTCTCCCATTAAGAAGTCCCCAAGTCCAAGTGTTCGGTCAATTGAGCTCACGAATTCCATTGAGAAACTAAGAAAGGAAGAAGAAGAGAAGAAAAGGTTTCTGATTTTCTCCTTAACCTTCGAGTCTCTTTTTATTCTATCTTATGCATTTGATCATGATTATATTTCATGACACTTCTATTGTATTTTTCATTGCAATTCCCCATCCTGATCTGGCAATGTCATAAAATGCATTTCATTTGCCATACAAATCCTATTTAATTAACAAGGCCTTTTCTAAATAAGAAAGTCATTGGCCTTCATCCTGTTACTTGGAATCTCCTCCTATTGTATGCAATAATGTAATTTTCAAATTGTGAGCATTTGATAATGCTTAGGTGGAGCAAATTAAAGTAATTGGTATTTTTGTGTTAATGAGCATATTGGTTGTTTTATAAGATATACATTTTTTCATTTATGATGCATATGAGAATTGGATGCATACTTCTTGCTTTATACACTTGAAAATGGTTTCAAATTGAAGATTTGGTTTATGTTAAATTGTCGTCAATCATTTGAGGAGCGATAAAGGAATGCATAAACTTTTGGTGTATATTGTATAATGTTGAGATGCTATGAGGTAAATCATTTATGGTGGGAGATGCTACCTGTATGGGGGAGACACCAAAGCCTGGTAACTTGATAGATTTGGGAAAAAACGAAGTCTTTTTAAACTTTAGAATCCCAAAAACCATTTCGCAAAATTTTTTTTTGTGTTTCTCCAGGGCTTACTAATCACCTAAATTATTGTTATTAATTGATACAATGCTATTCAAATTTCAGCTGAGCTAAGAGCCAAATGTTAATAGATTTCAAGTATTTATGTATTTTGTGTTTCTTATGTTTCTTTTCTTCTTCATGTATAATTAAAGATTTATCATACTTAGGCCGGGTTTGGGAATGCTGTTCAAAAAACATAGGTGCAATTCCTACTTGATTTCTTGGCAATGGTGAATGAAGACTGTTGTTGTTTTTTCAGCACCACAAAATACTGCAAATTGTTGTTATTTTTTATTTTTTTATTTTTGCAAATTGTTGTTAATCATTTCATGAGAAATCCATATTTTCACTGCTTGACTTTTTTGTTGGGATACCTTTAAGAAACCGAATTATTTTTATTTATCATCCTATTTCTTGTTTATTTTAGTTTGGCTTTGGAATAAAATTTTAGAAGCTTTTGTCTCCTTGAAAAATCTCTTTATGGCAGTGTATGACTTGTTATTTGTAAATATATCTGCCAATTATTTCTACCTACCAATCCAAGCTCCTGGCCTGATATGGGCTCCTTTAGATTCTTCATTTTTATCCTTGCCAGCTTTCCTCTTTGGATTCTCCGCTCATTGGCAGTCTCAACCGATATTTAGGCTTCGTTTGGGACGGCTTTCTAACTGCTTCTTAAAATAGCTTTCTAGTAAAAAAAATTTAATTTTTATTCTAAAAAGCTGCTTTAAGAAGCAATAACAACGCCGTCTCAAACGAAGAATTAGTTGGACTAGTGCCTTGCATTTTGCAAGGTGGTATTCAGATAATCTATGTTTAAGAACTTGTCTGGCATACTACATTGTTCTTTCCCCTAGCGCACCAATTGTGGTATTTTGTTGTCTATAACTTGGTATATTCGAAAAATACCTAATTCAATGCCATATAATTTTGAAAACCGTGAGGTGAGTAGAATGCTTCACGTGCTTTGGAATTATGAGTCTAATTTCTTAGATTTGTATCAGATGCGTGAGTCTTGTGCGTTGAATATCATGTTTGTTGATTATTGGTAATTTGTTTTTTTATTTCTTTATGCTGATCAATTTGTATAATATGTGAATGATTATGAGGCTCATGTTATTTCCTTAAAAAATAAAGAAAACTGATACTGACTTATTTTTATCACTTAGTCATGATTTGTCAAAAATAGATGAATGGGAATCTTAAATTGTAGGCTGGATTGATTGAAGTAGAAACGAAATAACTCGATGTTGCTGAAGGAATGAAAATTTGTACTTATATTGATAATCCTCAAGTTTAGACTCTTCTAAGTTATGCTTTAGCCTAATTCTTGAGCCTGTTTTGGTGATGATCTCACATAGTCCTATAATTTATAGGACCTTTTGTGATGCCTTGACTACCTAAAATGTTGTCTAGTCATCTGACCTATAGACGGATTGCCCATCCTTGCTGGTGGTTTGGTCAAGGTTTTATTCCTCCTTTAACCTGGAGAGCACATTGCCATGTGGATAATCACATCCAGTTGTGATCCTATATGAATCACTTTTGACCAAAGGAACAGTTATGAAATAAAATTTGCTAGGCCTGAGTGAGGTGATAAGGATCTCTTTATTTATTTATTTTTTTTGCTTGCTCTTCTTCCTTTTTCTTACCCCTTCTCCCTTATGTTGGTTGGTGGGTAGTTATTTGCTTTGGAATGCATTTGTAATTGATAGGAGTATCTTACATCAGATTCAGGCTTCATTTGAGACAGCTTCTGTATTGCTTTTTAAAATAGCTTTTTAGTACAAAAATTTTTTGAATTGAAAATTTTTGTACAAAAAAATAGTTTTATAAAGTAGCAAAAAATTTGTCCCAAATGAAACCTCAGGTTCATCCAGCACCCTTTTAAGATTTATATTCTAGCTGATAAATTTCTCTAGACTTAGTATTTATCAATTAAGGCCCGAAGTCCGCTTTTGTTTTGTTTTGTTTATGCTTTGATATATAATAAAATAAATCATTGTTTATTTATGTGGTAGTGATGACAATTGTTAACTAGGCAATGGCGGCAACTAGCAGCAGCCAATGGTAACTGCTGCGGTGACTATCGAGTTGGAGACTGCTGGCGGTGCTAGTTTTTTTTTTTTTTTAATATTCCAAACTTCTTAAAGTTATTTTAAATGTTTTTAAACATAAATTAATTTTTTTCTTAAGACAACTAGAAAATACGCTACAAACATGTTTTTTAAAAATAAAAACAAAACAAAAAAAGAATCCCTAACAAGTCCTTAGTGTTTCTTTCGATGGCTGGTTCATGTAGCGACATAGCATTTCAGGATTTGTTCTAATGTCCATTCATACAAGAGAAATAGTGGCTTTTTTGTTCCATTTTGGCTACTTTCATTAGCCTCAAGGAGCTTTTAGGGCTTTAAAACAAACCATTAGTGTGGCAAAAAAAGAAGAGTGATAGAACATTCTTTTGTGTTTTCAAGTTTAGCTAGACATAGTATTTTGAATGTGCCGAAACCATCATTGATGCAGGAATTAATTACATGATCAGTTTTAAACCTGGTACAGGTTACTTTGACATTCTTCTCCACAGGCTTTTCTGAAGGAAGCTACTGCTGTATTTCTACTTGTTATATTTGATGATCCCTAAGGTGCCTCGTTTATCTTCTGTACACCAGTTTGAAATCTCATTTGTTTGGACCTGCAATCTTTTTTAAAGGTATGCCTTAAAAACATGAAGCTTGTACATAATATTGGGAATGGACTGAAAGAAAATGGTCTAGTTGATCAACGTTAATGAAGCATGTGATGCTGCTTGCTAAATTTAGGCAACTTTGAGGCCTCAAAAACATGTATAGGTATTGGCCTATCTAATGCTTTGTTGAAGAGCAGGCATTCCTTTATAACTTTTTTTTTTTTTAGCAGGCGTCAAAAAGAAGCAGAATTGAAATTGTTAGAAGAAGAAACTGCTAGAAGAGTTGAAGAAGCTATCAGAAAAATGGTTGAAGAAACTTTGAACTCTGAGGAGGTCAAATTGGAAATCGAGAAGCGGATTGCCGAAGGTCGAAAGAAGCTTCTTGAGGAGGTTGATGCCCAACTTGAGAGAGAAAAGGAGACATTTCTTACTGAAGCTAGGAAAAAGGCGGTGTGTACTAATCAACACTTTTTTTTTAAAGTGATTACTACTTTCCTAACATCATAATTGACACTTAATTTATTTTTAAACTGTTTCTAGAACAAGTTATTTTCATTGGTAGTGATAGGCCGTGAAAGCATTTTGTTTATTCTAATGGAAAAATTATGATCACAGGTTTCCAACGTCAGTAATCTTTCTATCTCACCTACTTACCAGAAAGAGTCTTTCTTCTTGTTTGCAGTTCCTTGTGGGAATTTTTTTATTTTTTTTTTGAAATTGTCCTTTTTATGTTTCAAGTTAAAGCAACAAAACATAAATCACGCCACTTCAGAAAATTATGAAAATTCTATGAATTGGACTTATATCTTGTTATTTAAGGCTTTATTTGAGACATTTCTGGTTCTTTATAAAGTTGTTGCAGAGGAAGTTATTTTTTAAAGTTGTTGTGGAAGTAACTTCGTAGTTGCAAAGTTTTTTTTTTTTTTTTTTTGCATGCAACGAAAAACCAGTAGTCAAATAAAAATTATGATTTTGGCTTGAAAAGAAAAACAGTAATAAATCTGTCCCAAACAAAGCCTTAATTAGTGAAATAGCGAAAAAAAATAAAAAATAAACTTTTATTATTTTTTCCCTATGTTCAAAAATGTGTTTTCTTCTTTCCAGTACCTTTCCAATCAAGTAAATATCGAATAAAATTTTCGAAAGCTTTTTTCATCTAAATACTTCCAATTTTAGGTTAATTTATACCCGTTGAAAAAATAAACATTGTACAGCTTAATTGCAGCTATTGTTGAGGTAATCTTTCCGTAAATTATCTGCAGCATTAGATCATGGTATAGTTTCTTAGGCGTTCTGATCTTCAATCTCCTTTATACTCTTACTTGTTGAGAGTTACTACCATGATAGCAATCTGACATTGAAAGACATGCAAGTCGAATGATCCATTTGACTTATCAATTGATTGAATCCATATCTTGTTATTTTATTGAATTATTTTCCACTTTTCTTGTTATTTTCTACCTGATTTGTAGGAGCAAGAACGCAGAGAAAGAGAGGAGTTGGATAAAATGTTGGAGGAGAATAGTAGGAAGGTCGAAGAATCTCAGAGGAGAGAGGCCCTGGAACAGCAACAGAAAGAGTTAGAGCGTTACCAAGAATTGGAACGGCTTCAAAGACAGAAGGAAGAAGCCATGCGGAGGAAGAAACACGAAGAGGAAGAGGAGAGGGCAAGCCAGATGAAACTTTTGGGTAAAAATAAAACTCGTCCCAAGCTCTCCTTTGCAATTGGGCTGAAGTAAATAGGCCTGCTAAAAATTTTCCAGATGAACTAAGTTTCTGTAATTGGCTGTAATACTTTAGCCTTTGTTTTTTTCCCCTGTATTGATTGAGGAAAAAAAAAAGGTTCTGCTTCCTTTTTCTTGGTCTGTATAATCTATGGAATACTTTGGTGCCAAATTTTAATCAAGTCATTATCTGCAAGATTGTGCCTGCGTTCACTGTTACTATAGGAAAATTTCGATCTTCTTTCCTTTTCATTGAGATGATTAATTTTTACTTGAGAGTTCCAGGGCCTCTTTCCTTTTCACTGAGGAAAACATCAATTCTCTTTCCATTTCTTGGATTGCTTAATATACAAAAATAATAATAACAAATAAATAATGATGTTATGCATTTTTAATTTCTTGTGATGCAGATGAAGATCTTTTTTATTCTGAAATTTTTGTAATCAAAATAAAAAGAATATATATATACAGGAAGATGAACTAAAATATCATTAAATTTAATTTTAAATTTAATGTTGTAAATTTTTTTATTTTTTTGTTTTCAACAATTTTTCGAGGCTTTGGAAAATGAATTGAAAGGAGAGGTTACTAGTTTGATGGCCGGATGTAATAAATAATTATTATATTTAAATGTTATAATAATGACATAATTATTTATAAATATATAATAAAAAGTGAATAATAATAATATGAATCATAAAAAAGTATAACATTATATAAAGTAGATAATCCTATGCAAGGAGAAGAATTGAAGAACTCACAGTTGGTCGGAGAGGACTTGAGCACGAGATGGAAGCCTTCAGTTCAACTTTGGCTTCGCAAAAGGGTAGGCGACTATGACTGGTATGGAGTCGAGAGGCCAAACTGAGTAGATCTCTGAACAAATGAATAATAGGGTTTTTTTTGTTTCATATAAGCTTCATGTTCTTTTATCTAAGCCATCCGATTAGATCTAAACAGCTGAAAAGGATTTTCGGTTGAATCGCCTGGTTATTAGAAATCAGTATCGCTTTTCTGGTTCGACGATCAAACCGCCTTTCAAATGGTCCAACAAATTGTGTAGATCTGTTACATAATTTTTGTTTAAGAATAATTATCATTATATAACATGTTGATGACATTTTTAAAATGTATTATTTATTAAAATAAAAATAATCATTAGTCATTAAAATGATATATATATATATATGAAAAAAAAAAAAATCTATACTTTTACTTATAAGTTTGCCCCCCATTTTATAAAATCATTATGCAAATAGCGACAAAGATTTTCTTTGAGATAATTTTTTTAATATTTTATGCGCATTTTTTACTATCAAAATTGTTAATTTATTTTTTTTTCTAAAAAATTATTTTATAAAGTAATAAAAAATTGTCTCAGACTAAACAGAAATCAAAATTTAAAGCAAGAACACCAAAAGACTGAACGCCAAATTTAAAAATAACCGAACTTTCAACCTACCATTTTATAAAAATATTTGAAAAAAAATTGATTTGGATATCTTAACTAAGAGTCTATTTGAGGGATTTTTTCATTATTTTAATTTTTTTATCACATTTTAATTGGGCTATTGCATTTTCTGTTGACGCACTTCCGGCTATCATTGTTTTTATTTAATAACATTTTAATTTTTTTTATTTTTTACACAATTTTACTTTTTATATTTTATAACGACACATCTTCTTGAATTTTTTTTTTATGATAAAAATTTCTTTTCACTTCAGATAATAAGATCTATTACAATATGATATGTGGCAAAAAAATTGCTATTTAATTTTTTCAAAAAAAAAATTTTTAAAATTCAAAATATTAAAAAAAAAAAACTTATATGTAATAATTTTACATTTACTATTAGGATAAGTCAACAACTACAGCCACATCAAATAGTCCTAATTTTTTTAGGATTGTTGTGGGCTAGAATATACACGACGTTAGAGAGATTATCATACGTCTTAGTGGTGCATGAATATTGGAGCTCACACACAGAGAACACATAATTTTTTACATGGAAAATCCTAAAAAGGGGAAAACTCATGGGGCCTGGCCCAGCTGAAAATGATTCAACTAGAATTTCAGTAGATTATAGTGGGCTGACTTGCCTTCGAGGGTGATCAGATTATAAATGTCCACTGTATGGTAGAAGTCGGGGGTATATGGAATTCCAACGTTACTTTGGTGGTCGGCAAAAATTCAAGGACACTTGGAAGTTCAGGCGTCAGTTGGTAGAACTCTGACGTCGGCTGGTGGTCCGGCGGAGCTTAGGGAGTCGGGTGGTGGTCTGGAGGAGCTCAGGGCGTTGGGTGGTGGCCCGACAGAGCTCAGGGGGTTAGGTGGTGGTCCGGCGGAACTTCCGGCGATGGTCGAGGAGGCAAAGAGGCAAGAGCGATCTCCGATCTATCTCTTTTCTTCCTTTGGCTTGTGGTCCCCTTTCAAGAGAAATGAAAGGTCTATTTATAGATTTCCTATTGTAGCATGACCCGTAAATAGAAGGGAGATTAAGGGTAAATGATAAGTGGTTTGGATGGACAATCGATGTTGAATCCTTTGATCGCGGATTGTTCGTTAGACAATGGAAGGCCTAAATGATGTCGAAATTCCAAGATCTTGAGCTCGTTGGATTTGTCTCGTCGAGCCGCTCGATTTGCCTATAAGGCTATAAGCATGTCACGTTTGGAAACCGTTTGGTAATCCAAATTGAGGTTTGAACCTTCCAACAGCGCCTCAGGTCCTTGATTTGGACTCATTTGGGCTCGGATTGAGTCAAATTTGGTGTTGTTGGGTTCATATTCTCGAGACGTTCAGTTCGACAGTCAGTTTGCTGAAATCGGAGTTTAGATGTGTAGAAATTGATATCCAGCCGAGAGCTTTAGAGAGGAAATCAAGAACAATTTTATTAACTGTGTTACCCTTTACCGATACAATTGATCTCACTTATATAGAGCTAAGTTACAGGAGTGTATACAAAATTACTTCTGAGCCACAGAACATTCTAGATAACTAATATAAGCAGTAAGCGAACTTATATATTCTAATACCCCCCGTCAAATTGTTGGGTCCATAGACACCGTCAATTTGTCACAGAGAAAAACAAAACGCGGAGTAGAAAGAGATTTAGTAAAAATATCGGCTACTTGATCTGTAGTACTGATGGGTAGAAGCCGTATATTCGTTTGTTGAATGTGATCCCGCAAGAATTTTTGATCAATCTCGATGTGTTCAGTGCGAGAGTGAAACATTGGATTGTTGGCTAGTGCTATAGCCGACATATTGTCACAATGAAGATCAGTCGGGTAGTCTTGAGGAATGCTAAAATCCGAAAGTAGTCATCTGAGCCAAACTATGTCCGACGTCAGAGCAGCAAGAGCTCTGTATTCCGATTCGGTGGACGACCGAGAGACCGTTCTCTGTTTCTTCACCGTCCAGGATACAATCGTGTCGCCTAAGAACGAGCAATAACCGGATGTGGATCGCCTTGTGATTGGATCTCTCGCCCAATCAGCATCTGAAAAGGATTTTAAGATTAAGTTAGATTTGGTTATAGGCAAGCCATAATGCAACGTACCATTAATATATCGAAGCAGTCTTTTGAGGAGATAGAAATGTGAAGGTAGAGGATAGTGCATATATTGTGAGAGAAGATTAATGCTATAGGAAATGTCTGGTCGTGTTAAAGTAAGATATTGTAACGAGCCGATGATGCGACGATATCGAACAGGATCCTGTAGATTGTCTGTTTTGAATTCAGTTGGCATCTTTGTACATGTTGGGTTTGCAAGAGGATTGCACCGCAGCATGTCTGCTTGTTCAAGAATGCTGGCTGCATATTTCGCCTGTGAGAGAAAATAGGAATCAGTAGTTTTGTGAATATTAATGCCAAGAAATTCGTGTACTTCCCCAAGGTGCTTCATAGTGAATGCTTTACTGAGCTGAGAAATAATAATTTGAATTCTGGCCATATCTGAACTGGTAATGAGAATATCATCAATGTAGATGAGAAGAAAAATTTGAGCGTCGTCTTGACTGAAGATTAGAAGAGAGGGATCCGCCTGACTGTGAACGAACCCGAGAGTCAAGAGAAACGACGTAAACGTGTTGTACCATTGTCTTGGCGCTTGTTTCAGCCCGTAGATTGCCTTGTCCAGTTTGCAAACATAGTGTGGACGTGAGCGATCTTCGAATCCTTTTCGCTGGGTCATGTAGACGGTCTCAGACAAAGAACCGTGAAGAAACGCATTTGCCACGTCCAACTGTTGGACCGGCCAATTCTTGTGAAGAGCAATGGTTAAAAGGATGCGGATCGTCGGTAATTTGACCACTGGGCTAAACGTCTCGGTGTAGTCAATACCGAACTCTTGATTGTTCCCTTGTGCCACCAACCGTCCTTTGTATTTAGCTATTGACCCATCGGTATGATATTTAGTCCTATATGTCCACTTTGGATCAAGAATGGAGGCATTTGTGGGTGGTTCAATCAAGTGCCAGGTTCCCTGTTTTTGAAGAGCGAAAATTTCCTCTGCCATTGCTTTGCGCCAATGTAAGCTTTTAGATGCCACAGCGTATGTAGTTGGATTTGTGGAATCAGAAGATGTGTTAGAAAAAAGATTTAGCCGATTTGGTTGGCGTAATGAACCAGTTTTACTGCGAGTAGTCATGGGATGACAGGGAGCTGGGTTGGGTGCAACATTCTGACGTTCTGCGGAAGTATGCTGTCTCTGTAATAGCGGAGCAGGTGATTGAGGAGGGAGTTGAGGACGATGTATCTGATCTGAGTAGATAGAAACCTGCATTGGCTTATTAATAGCATTATTCTCATTAGCAGAAAAAGGTATTAGTAACCTTGGCATTACCTCAGTCGTGGATATAGCAGGAGTAGACAACGAGGTAGAAAGTGGAAAAATATTTTCATGGAAATTAACATTCCTAGAAACAATTACTTTATTCGTTTGAAGGTTAAGACATCTATAACCTTTGTAGCTATCCGAGTAGCCCAGAAAAAGACACGGCTGAGCATTCGGCATTAGTTTATTCCGGGTGGGAGCAGGAGATAGAGGATAACACTTGCATCCGAAAACTTTGAGATCTTGATAATCCGGTTTTCTGTTAAACATAAGTTCAAGAGGAGAACACTTATGGGTAGTATGTGATGGCAACCTGTTAATTAAATAAACCGCAGTGGTCACTGCATCAGGCCAAAAAGAGGGTGGCATGGATGCCGTTAGGAGCAGCGATTTTGTTGTTTCAATAATGTGCCGGTGTTTACGCTCGGCCAGACCATTCTGCTCCGGAGTGTAAGGACACGATATCTGATGCGTGATCCCGTGTTTAACAAGAAAGTTTTTTAAAGCGGAGTTGACGTACTCAGAACCACCATCTGTGCGCAGCATTTTAATACGATTTGAGGTGAGGTTTTCAATCTTTGTTTTAAAATTAACAAAAGTAGAAAAGACATCAGACTTAAAACATAATGGAAAAATCCAAGTAAAACGCGTGTAATCATCTACGAAAATAACGTAGAATTTGAATCCTTGAGCGGAGGAGGTCGGAGCCGGACCCCATACATCGCTATGAATGAGAGCAAGCGGTTTCAATTGCCTGTTCAAGGAGCTAGAAAAAATGTTTTTGTGACATTTAGAGGCAGAGCATATTTCGCATTTATTATGCTGCTTGTTCATGTGCAGCAAAGGATTACAAGAAGAAATCAAATCAAAAACAAATTTATGTGGGTGACCAAGGCATTGATGCCAGAGGTTGGAAATCTCCCGATTAGCAGTAAGCGCCTGATGTTGGCGAGCTTGAGTCTTCAGCGGAATGGTGTATAGTCCGTCAGTGGACGGTCCTCGAAGAATTATATCCTGCGTCGCTAGATCCTTCAACACAAAATCATGAGGATCAAAAGTAATAGATATATGATTGTCTTTTGTTAGTTGAGAAATAGATAAAAGATTAAATTTAAGAGATGGAGTATGAAAATTTTTGGAAAGCCGCAGCTTACGAGAGGGGGTCGGGAGAATGCCCGCCCCGGAGTGTGCAATGCTAACAGCATTTCCATCACCAGCTGTAACGGTTTCAGATCCATGATATGGCTGAACCATGGACATATTGTCTAAGGAGTTGGTTAGGTGTGAAGAAGCTCCATAATCCAAAAACCAGTTGACATCAGTGTTGTCCGAAGCCGCAATCAATGCCGGGTTTGCATTCTTGGACGGAGCTACATATTTAAGATCTGTTCGGTGCCAGCAGGAGTGTGCCGAGTGGCCCTTCTTGGAACAGATTTGACAGATAACATTTGCGAAAGGATTGTTACGAGTATTTGTGGATGAGCCGTATGTGTTCTTGGCTCTGGATCGCCTGCCTCTGCCACGGTTAGTGAATAGAGCCATGTTAGGATCAGGGGCTGTCGCAAATTTGGCGGCGTCCGAAGCAAGATTAATTTCTTCGCTTAGCAGAAGAGGATAAATTTGATCCAGGGTGAGCGGAAGCGGTGTCGTCCGAACGGATGATTTGAACGACTGGTATGGTGGAGGAAGACCGTTGAGAATGTAGTGAATCACATCTTCAGCGTCGAGCTTGCAACCAGCTGCTGCAATTTGATCTACGATGGACTTTATTTCAGACAAGTATTCTGTCATAGATTGAGTTTTGAGTGCAACGTTGTGCAATGCGTTCTTGAGTTGCATAACTTTGGAGCGGTTGGTTGCTTGAAATATTGTTTCAAGAGCAGACCAAACTTGCGCAGTGGACTCAAGGGAAATGACGTAAGGAAGAATCGACGGAGATATAGTCGAGCATATTGATGCCGACAAGTTTTGATCCGTTAGTATCCATTGCGCATAACTTGGATTCACAGAGGTGGAGCCATCGGGAAGAAGAAGAGTGGGAGACGGAGAAGCAGCGTTTGGATCAAGAAATTGTATAAAACCGTTGGCACGGAGAGTCTTGGTGATCTGTGATTTCCAGATCATGAAATTATCTGGCGACAGTGGAGCAGTAACAAGATTACACAGATTCGATACAACGAATTTTAGCGCTGCTGGAATCATCGGATCCTCTGGTTGAGAACCATCGCTCCGATCTTGAAGCCGGGAGGAGGCGGAGTCTGCCATTTTCGCAGGATCAAGAACCTATTCCTGATACCATGTAGAAATTGATATCCAGCCGAGAGCTTTAGAGAGGAAATCAAGAACAATTTTATTAACTGTGTTACCCTTTACCGATACAATTGATCTCACTTATATATATAGAGCTCAGTTACAGGAGTGTATACAAAATTACTTCTGAGCCACAGAACATTCTAGATAACTAATATAAGCAGTAAGCGAACTTATATATTCTAATAAGATGATCCCAAATTTAATCTTGACAGTTCCCAACTTGATTTTTCCTCGAGATTCGTGCCCGATCAAGATAATTTTTTGAGTGTGTATCAAGGATGAAGAGATTCAATACCATCAAATTTGCTTTCAGATAAATTATATATATATAACACTTTAATGACTCAAATTTGATAGAGAAATTCCAACCCAACCATTTTCCAAATAATGTATCCCCAACTTGAAAGGCAAGAGAGAATATCTTGTCAAGAGACATTTAACCTAACTAAATTCGACAAGCAAGTATTATTTCTCATTCGAAACTTTATCAGCTTTATCTACTCATGTAAACAAACGCAAGAATATTCACATCACAAAAATATTCACTCATATGCGCCGAAGTTCAAAAGTCTCTTCCTTCTTTACACTTCCATAATATTAAAATAAAAATTTAATTTATATTTTTATCAATAAAGATCGCAGCCGTCCAATAAAAATCATGACGTTGTCACCAGCTCATCAAGACCATGATGTTGTCACCAGCCTTCCACCTAATGCAAACCGCGGCCTACAGAGCACGCCTAGGGATGCAAATGAGTCAAGCCAACTCCAAAGCCTTCTCAAACACGACTTGTTCTCATCGAGTTCAAGCTAGAGTGGATTTTCGAGCTCGTTGGATAATCGAGCTTGAGTTCGATCGAATCGATTCTCGTCATTTAATCGTTGAGCGGCTTGATTAGATGCGTGCGAAAGGCAGACTGCGAAAGGCGAACCACTGATTCGAACTTGCGAAGCAAGCAAAACATCAAACAAACATATCTAATATTCTTTTGAATCGGACTGTGGAATAGGCTTTATTTATTTATTTTTTTGCACAGTGCGACTGTTCAAGGCTTCGAGCTAAGGATTCTTTGGTTGTTGTGGTTTCATAGTGAGGAGCATTGGCGCGATCTTTTGGAGATCTAGAAATTTCTCTAAGTATCTTCATATATCCCTTATATCTTAACAACTTCAATCTTACATTCTCACGTGTAACTTCATTTGCTAAATCATGAGCTCAAGATACACTGCAATGGTTTCTTCTTCTCTGGCGGCATGCGTTCTTCCTCTCCGGAGTTATGACATGAGGGCGTGATCTCATGAGCAACTCACGAGCACCGGAGCTCGTTTTCAGTCAAGCTCGAGCTTGTCTTTTGAGCTCAACTCGAATTTGAGCTTAGGATTTGACCAGAGACTCATGCTCGACTCAGACTCGTTTACATCTCTAAACATGACTACTAACAACTGCCATTGCCAACCCAACAACCAACAATTTCTCATCAAGAAATATTAACCTTTGTTGCTATCAAATAATTTAACTTGTAAAAATTTTAAAAATTACTATCATAATTTTGAGATATAATTTAACCTATAATAAGGTAAAATTTCAATAATCAAAACTACCAAAAAAAAAAAAAAAGTTAACATGTTATGATTTGTTTTAGTTTTAGGCTTTTTTGCTCATGCATGTTATCACACCTTGGTAATGCTCTATAAATAGAGGCCTTGGGTTGATGTAAGAGTTGGGGAAAAATCAATAAAGCTTATTTGTATTTCCTCCAAAATTGCTGTCTCCCTCTCCTTCCCCCTCTCTCTCTCAAGAACATCTTCCAAGATCCTAACAAATGGTATCAGAGCTAGGGAGATGGACGAATGCGTTCTTGAGGTGGAGCATTCGGCCTTTGATACATGGACATGCGGATCAGACAAAGTCTGATCGGAAGGGTCGCCAGCATGGGCTTCTTGATCAAACAGGAGGTGGCGTCGCGGGTCTCGCGAATATGCGAGGCAGGTTGGCGTGGTTCACGGATTCGACGAATGTCGGACGCAAAGGAGTCAAGCAGAGCCGCTAGATCGAGCTAACTGGAGCAAGCAGGTCGGACGTCTAGCTGAGTTCGGATACCGGAGGCACGACAAGAGACGGATCCGACGGGAACGTTGTCGTTGGAAGCGGACGTCCGCTCATTTTTTCTTACGTGAGGAAATCAGCCAAACGAACGGAGGTAAGCCGACGTCAAGTCGAGCACAGCAAAAGCGGACGGGTCTTCTTCCGTGAAGGTTGGCCACAAGTGGCGTCGGGCCTTGCAGGTGAGCAGGCGAAGTGCCTCATTTTGGGCATACATGGTCCAAGCACCAGGGCCGGCGGGATTCTCATGGGCGGGCCGAGCACAGAGGCCGTGGATGAACAGTTCGCGACAAGGTCTTGTTGAAGTTCTTATGGTCAAGATTTGAGGGGAGTTTTGGACTTCAGGTGGAGACCGGGATATCTTTGAGATAGAGTCTGTTTGTTCTTGAGGAGTAGTGCCGAGAGTGCGAGGTCGTGCGGTGCACAAAGAGGTCGTACAGGAGTGCAAGGCGCGGTAGAGAGCTGGAGGCTCAGGGCGCGGGCATGAGGCGTAGAAAGACCGGCAGGATTGGAGAACTGGCCTTGCAGAAGATGGAACAATTGGTTCGTCCTTGTTCTTGATCACGAAAGGCAGCTGCAGAGACGGAGAGAGAGACTCTTGATCTTGAATTCAATCAAGGTGGAGAATTATAGGAGCATGTTGAAGCGTCAAGAACCTCGTGGATACAAGATGGTCGGAACTTGGGATTGGACGGGTGGATCGTGCGAAGTCGCAGGTAGGAGCACGCACAGGTGTCCAGGGCGATCGGTTGGATTGCAATAAGTTCGAGTTCTTGTGACGAGTGGTTCTTTGGTTTTTTGTAAAACTAAATCAAGGTGGAGATTGTTATGAGTTGTTTTAGTTTTAGGCTTTTTTGCTCATGCATGTTATCACACCTTAGTAATGCTCTATAAATAGAGGCCTTGGGTTGATCCGTTGATGTAAGAGTTGGGGAAAAATCTGAAAAACTTATTTGTATTTCCTCCAATTTGATGTCTCTCTCTCTCAAGAACATCTTCCAGGATCCTAACATAACATTTAGGTTTTAAAAGTTAAAATACTACTATTTAAAATTAAAAAATAATCTTGTTTAAACTCAATATATTAACACTTGACCTTCAATATATTTTCCTATCACATGAAATTATATAAAACAATTGGCAAGTAACTTATATTTTATAAATTTACTTTTTTATTACCTTCTAAAAAATATTATAATAATTATCTTCATAAATTATTTTATCTATAAAATTAGCATTTATATCAGGTAAATTTAATTTGGTATGATAAGTTTGTTCATTACATAAAAAAAATATAATATTTATTATTTCATAATAAACCTATATTAAATGTCTTCTACATCTATAATTTATAGAAAACAAAAATGATAAAAATTTTTTTAATAATGAATGATAAATCATAAAATATAAAAGATAATTTATAATTTTAAAAAGGAAATATTCTTCTTCTAGTTCTTTAAAATAATTAAAATATCATTTATTAATATTAAAATATATCTTTCTAAAAATAATATGATTCTATACGGAAGCCCGCACGTGAGCAGCCCTCCACTTAGCGTTACAACCAAGCAAGCGCCACCATGAGAGAACCGCGCCACAAAAATCAGGAAAAATAAAGAAAATTCGAATAAATTAAATACAGTAATTAAAAAAAAAAAATTATACACTTAGCCCGTCTACTCCGCATTGTTTGTAAGTGAGCGACTGCTTTCTCGGGCTTATTACAATCACGCAGTCCACAGACACCTGCAAGGTTAATAATCAAATTATAAAAAAAAGTGTATATTAAATTATAATTATTAAAAAATAAACATTTAATAATATATAATTATAAGTATTTGAATTTACAACTTATTTATAAAATAATTAATAAGTGCTACTTAGATGCTAATTATATATTTTTTAATATTTTGTAATTTATCAGTTTATTAATAACGACAACAAGAAGTTAAAAGGACGATTTATTCAATTAAAAAGAGCAGATGTAATTAATATTGAAAAAAATTGTACCGTTATTATTAGAGAACTAAATGATATATTAATAACAATAATAATAATAATAATCTAAAAGTAACCGTCGTCGTTTTATTATATAACAGACAGATTAAATATAAAATTTATACTCAACAGTTATGCCTACAAGAAAAAAAAATTGTCCTCGAATTAAAATAAAATAAAAAAGAAAAAAGAACAGTATTGGAGGGAGGGGGAACGAACCTGAACCCTAGGCGAAGTGAAACCGAGCACTCGGATCTTCGCCCCGACATCGCCGGTGATCCGGAGCTCGACACGGTCGTTGACGGTGGCGTCACGAACAAGCTCCAAAGCATCTGCTTGAAGCACATTGAATCTACTAACACTTACCCTCGATTCCACCAGACGCGTGCTATGTGCCGGTTGCTCGAATCCCGGCACCGCCGCTATCCCAAGCGGCACGCCGTGGTATAAAACGTACAGATCCGCCGCCTCGTACTTTATCCCCACTTTGTTTGGGTTCTCCGCGGTGAACAGCAGCGTAATGTTCAGCGAAAGGTACGCCGCCGGAGCCGACGCCGTTTCGCCTGCACTGGCACTCTGCTCCGGTGCCACGAGAAGGTACTCGACCCCCACGCGCTGTAGATCGAACTCTGGTTTCCGTGGGCGGACGGCGAGGATGATGACGAGGGCGACAGCGACGGCTAGGAGGGATAAGAAAATGAGGAGAAGGAAGAGGCAGCAACAGCAGCCCTTAAGGGATGCGGTCGAGGAGGAGGATGATCCGGCCAGGTAGTGGTGATGCTGTGGTGGTGGTGGCGCGTACGGCTGTCGGAGGAGTTCGCCGGCGGCGGGCTGATTCGTCATTGAGGGTTTTGTGCTGGGACGGAAGATTGGAAAGGGGGAGACGCGAAGTGGTGGTGGAGGTTAAACGTACGCTATATTTGTGATTTTGCACGCTGGAGAATAGGGATTTGGTACATATAGGGTGCGCGTGCAAGTGCGATGTGGGAGGGAGTGAAGCACGAAAACAGACCAGCAGCCTTTTTTTTTCCCTTGTGTTAGTAAATTTGTAACGAATGTAAGGAAGATTTTTACCAAAAAAAAAAAAAAAAAATGAATCGTTACTCGTTAGAGGGACTTAACGCATAATAACGCTTATTCAATTATACTGTAAAAAAAAAAAACGCTTAATCGAATTTTAATTTAGAAAAAAAATATTAATCTCAGTTTTATTCCGACCAAAAAAATAGAGACAATAAAAAAAATGGTCGTTAAAGATATCTTTTAGGGACCAAAAGTAAGTGTGACATCTAAATAATAAGGAATCTAGATATTAACCACCAAAAAGGAAAATTAGTTGCTAATTTTGTCACCGAAAGTCTAGAGATTTGTTTTTCACAAATATATACATGTCATTTTAGTGACTAATTATTCTTTTTAATTGTGTACATAATACATTTTTAAAATATCATTAACATTTTATATAATGATAATTACCTTAAAGTAAATTTAGTTTAAAGTATGAATGATTTGTTTGTAAAAACATTTCAAAATGATGTAATTGATTAATCATTCAATTTCTACAAAATATATGTTGGAGTTTCCTTAAATTTGGCTCGACCCTTATTTGTTCAGATCCTTTACCGTCGTATGCTTCGTAAATATGTCGGGGGTCCAAGTGGGTAGCGCCCCTTAACAAGGTTCGACCTGCCTGGTTAGGTCGCTGGGTCAAGAGGCCACTTGCGAGGGTTTCCGGGGGCAGCGCCCCCGGAAGAAATTTTTTGTTGTAAGAATATTTTTGAAATTCAAATTAATAAATGAAATGATGAATTGAAGTTAATATTTATATTTTTATGATGAGAAATCAAATAATTTATTGATGAAATAAATTATAATATATATTATCTAAATTTTAAGAATAACTTATTTAAATAAAACTATACATTAGAAAAACTCAAAAACCTACTCTCACGACTCATTCTCACGCACGCGAAGTGCTCTCACGCATGCAAACTTCTCTGCTTCGCTATTCTCGTGCCCTAGCTACCTCTTTAGCGACGACCTCCAACTGCTCTTAGTTTCGCTATTCTCGATGGATGAACTCCACGTTTAGTGACAACGACCTCTCTTACGTGTTAATATGAGTTTCTTCGCTCACAATTCTTCGGACCATCCCGCAAACCTGCCTCCATCGGTTTCTCCTTCTCAGTTTATCCCTAATACCGTTCTTGCACTTTTCATTTCAAAATTTCAATGATATTCTTTATACTGTGATTTCCTCTCATTTTTATCGTATCATTCAACATTATTGATTTCTATAGTTGGTTTAAGAGGTTAGGGGTTAGGGTTGATTTTGAATGGTTGAGAGGAAAATATAAAGTGGTTGTTTCTGTGTTGATTTTCACAGTCCACTCACTATTTTCCATTTAGTCTTTTTTTTCTTTTTACTCAGTCCCTATTTTGATTTTCATGTTTTGTTTAATCAGAACTTTTTGTGAGAGTTTTATACAAAATAATTTGAATGTTTTTTCATATTATATGATAGCTATATACCTGACAGCTTCATATGATTTGCCTCTAAACTAATTTGTTACCACTAATAATTCTATAAATCGGAAAAGAAATAAAATAAAAAAGGGGTATTTATATACATACCTTAGAATTCATTATTGAAAATGAATGCTGGTGTGGTTTCAGGGAGAAGTCCAATAGGTTATTATGGGGACTCGAAGTCAAGGCTCGAGAGAAGTTATAAAAGAAGATATATGAGAGACAGAAAGAGGCAGAGAATGTGTAAGAGGGAGCCATATTCAACTTCATATTATGGGTGGATATCTCGAATTGGGACTAAAAACATGGGAAATCCACAAGAATCAAAAGAAATAGTCTTTGCGAGATCAAGAAGCAACGTATCACACAATAAACACAAACGAACTAACTTTGCATGAACATCACGATGAAATTCACAACCAACAGTAGATAAAAATAAAAGGCCAAAAGATTTACTTTTTGTTATGTACTATCAGGTTGTGTTGGGTGATTAAAGCGATCGATCGTTTAGAATGAAATAAATTATAGCCAAATTGGGGAACGCAAGAACCTTAGGCAATCAAAATAAGAAACAAAGAAATTTTATTGAACATGCATTCGAAGGACTACATCCTATTGCATTCGGCGAAGATTAAAAGGCTAGAACAATTAGAAGATTTACCTAATGTGCTTGCAATCAATGATCAACGATGTAGATGCAACGAGAGTTAGGCGCTTGCGGCGATCGATGTTTAGAAGGAAAGAAATCACAATCATAGAAAAAAAAATTAGAAACCGCAAAGAATTAGGAATCACATTTGAAGGAATACGGCGACACAACAAATTTAGGAAAGAAGGAAAAAAAATTGGCGAGAGAATACCTATTGCTCTCGTGCTCAAGATATATTTTAGCACCAAATAGTTATGATGCCCTAATAGATATTTTTTTAAGACACTTAAATAAAAATGTCTTGATATAGTAAAATGTCTTGATATAATTGTAGTTAAAACTTCTTTTTTTTTGTAGTGCACACTAGTAACTCTGGAGAGGATTCATTAATTTCTCTCCTTTAAAACCTATAAAACATGCACCAACACAAAAAACATGCAAAAGTAAAATCTGATATAATCAAAGAAATCAGTATAGTAGCTTTATTAAATCCTTCCTAAATTCATATTTGCAAGTATATCCTTCTAAGGATAATTTTGCTAATATTATTTAAGGCCTCCTAAAATAATGACTCAACAGTTTAAGATCATTTGCTTTTGCAAATGAGAGCTCACATTTTAATTGCCTATTGGATCCAAATCTCTAAATGAGGTGCATAAGACTTATGGAATAGTAAAAAAAATACTAATTCAATTGCTTACTCTATTCCGAGTAAATTGAGTAAACAGTGAATAAATTTACTACTAATATCTAAAACTAAAGGATAATTGCCAGTAAGTTCAAAACCCTTTCTAGATGTTAGACTCGATGGGCAAAGTGAGCAAGGTGTATTGGACACCAAGAGGTGGCCAATTGCTTCAGCAAAAGAGAGATATAAGGAGGGGAATCGGTTGTCATGTTTTTCATAATTAAAAAAAAAAAATAAAGACAGGACTAGGAAGCTTGTGACATAATCAAAAAAGAACCTACCATCACATATGAACCTAATTTGTAATTAGAATATAAATTTAGTCTTAATTATGAATCAAAACATCTAATAGAAACTAAATCTATTCTGAAATATAAAACTAAATTAGTAATCGAAATTGATTTTGATACTAAATGTTAAAGTGAAGAAATCATGCCTACTACAGTTAATGAAGCAATTAAAAAGCTAAAGTATAATAACGCTAATACTATAAATCAAACTAAAATTAAATTTATTTTTTATTTTTTTATTTTTTTGTTCATTGATTCTTAAATTTATAGAAGGAAGCTCATGAAGAGAGTTAAGTTGCAACAATAATTCAGATAAAGTGGGAGAAATGATTTCTTAATATAGGACCATTTCTTCATGTTTGAATTCCAGGATAATTTGCTACAATAGATTTATTTGAATTTGGTTTAATACATAAAATTTGGATGGCTAGTTTTTAAATACATGTCATGAAGAATAAATTTACCCAGCACCCTCATCTCACATGCGCTGATTGCTGATGCATTTGAGTATGAGATGCCACTTGCATTTTTAGTTTTAATTTACTTAACTTTGCTTTCTGTAGAGCCAATTGAACTAGCTTTTAGATTCTCTTATATGATGTACCATTCTCATTTTGATCAAAGAATTAATGTTTTATTATCAGCTACTACTAGTACTCTAAAACTTTAATGACAATACGATATAACTCAAAGTTCTTATTTGTTTAAGATTTTCTTTAATTTTCTTCAATGATGTTCTCATTTTAGTTATTTTCATGATAGCAAATATTGATATATACAATTTTGACCTTTGAGAGTAATAAATGTTAAAGTAGAGTGTCACTTTTTTATTCTTGGTTTAGAATAATAAAAGGGATTCTTAGAAATGATAGAGATCTATTCAATCTACCAATAATCTCATAGAACTTATCACTAAGGTATATGTTAAAAAAAATAGAGTTAACTAGTGGGAGTAAGGCTTATTGTTTGAAGAAGTGATGAATGATGCATTTCAGAAGGCCTTGTTAGTTGGTTGAGATCATCCTCTTGTTGTATTTAAAGGAGGTGTTAGTCGGATGATCTCCATCTCATTGACTTTTTTGTTAGTGTTTTTATCATCCATGTTGCAAAAAATTGATGATTATAAATTTCTTTAGGTCATGTAAGTAGACGACCTCCGCTACACCTCATTGACATTTTTATAAGTTATGTTCTAGTTGTTCACAATGAATTTTTTATTATCTTCACACACAAAAATTCAAATGAGAAATGATTTAAAGCATATTATTTATGAATATTTACCTAAATTTAAATAATTTTTTAAAAGGGATATAAGATTAGTCATGCAATAATTATTTTTTCTTTATAATTTTGTCAAGCAAAAGCAGTGGATAAAAGTTGGATTAATCTCAACTACATACGTTTGTGATAATATAAAGATGTAGTCACTGCATTTATTAAATTTGTCCATAAAAATAATCCTCAAAAGGAGAAGATTTGGTACCCATATCGATACTGTGCAAATGTCTTTTTTTAGACTTATAATGTCATAGAGAATCATTTACTAATTAATGGAATGCAAACATCATGCATTGAGTGGACATGTCATGAGGAAACATCTCAAGCTTTCAGTGATACAGATTTAGGCAGAAAAGATGTGAATGATCTTAATAATACAAATGAAGATGTTGATGAGATTCAAAAAATCTTAGAGGATATGCATAGGGAAACTTTCATGAACTCTACTCCCAATAATTCACCAGATGAGGAATGTGATAATATTATCGACAAAGACGAAACAACTATATTTTATAAATTACTGAAGGATGCACAACATGATTTATACCCTGGTTCAGATTTATCAATGTTGTCTGCTCTTGTAAAGTTACTACACATTAAAGTTCTTAATTGTTGGACAAATAAATCATTCAACATGATCCTTCACTTCATAAAATCTATCTTGCCAAATGGTGAAACACTTCTGTCTTCATATTATGAATCAAGGAAGATTTTATCAGACCTCGGATTAGACTGTAAAAAGATTCATGCTCATAAAAATGATTGTGCTTTATTTTGGAAAGATTATGAGGATAAAGAAGAATGTCCTGAGTGCATGGAATCAAGATAGAAAGTTAATGATGGAAAAAGAAAGAAATGTTTTATAAAATTCTACTTAATTTTCCGATTATATCTCGATTACAACGGCTATTTATGTCAAGAAAAATTGCTCATGAAATGAGGTGGCATAAAGAAAATCAATTTGTGGATGAAAATTTATTAAGGCATCCAGTTGATTCTAAAGTTTGGAAGGATTTTGATATTAGCTTTCTTTGATTTGCAGAAGATTCTCATAATATACGCCTTGCATTAGCTTCAGATGGATTCAATCTTTTGGTAATATGAGCACTTCTTATAGCATGTGGCCCGTCATTTTTATACCATATAATTTACCTCCTTGAAACTGTATGTCTTCTAAGTTTATGTTTATGACATTATTAATTCCTAGTCCAGTTGTTCCTGGGAAAGAAATAGATGTATATTTAAAGCCCCTTATCAAAGAATTAAATGACTTATGGGTGAATGGTATCAAAACTTATGATTCTATAAATAAGAATACCTTTCAAATTCATGCTGCTCTTTTATGGACTATAAATGATTTTCTAGCTTATGGAATATTGTCGGGTCATAAAGTACATGGTTATAAAGCTTGCCCAATATATGATAGTAAAAGTTCTTCACAATATTTGCGAAATAAAATCTATTGCATGGGTGGTCACAGACGTTTCTACCTAAAGAGTACAAATGAAAAAAAAATAGAAAGTTTAATGGCAAGCATGAAGTTAGAGTGAGACCTCAAGTTTTATCAGGAGATGAAATATTATCAGAAATGGAATCATTAAAGGATTTAAAGTTCGGAAAGCATCATAGCTGTAAAAAAAAGAAAACTTAACCTTCATGAATCAACTTGGACAAAAAAGTGTATTTATTGAGTTGCCATATTGAAGAAGTCTCACATTACGTCATAATCTTGTAGTAATGCACACTGAAAGAATATTTGTGATAACATTTGAGGACCTTATTAAATATAGAAGGAAAGACAAAATATACAGAGAAAGCTCGTTTGGATCTACAAGATATGGGTATAAGGCATGAGCTACATTTACAAAAATAAGGTGAGAAGTATCTTAAACCTCCAGCCTCTTACACACTTTCTCCAGAAGAGATATAAGGGTTTCTCAACTTTGTTAGATCAGTAAAGTTTCCAGATGGTTACGCAGCAAATATATCTAGATTAGTACATATTCGAAATGGTAAGCTTATGGGATTAAAAAGCCATGATTGTCATGTGTTGTTACAACGAATCCTTCCTTTAGGATTGTATGGATATTTAAATAAGGATGTGCATAATGCTTTAAGTATATTATATGCTAAAACATTGAGATTGGATGTGTTGGAGAAATTAGAAGATATGAACATCAACACAATTTGTCGATTTGAAATGATATTTTCACCTGTTTTCTTTGACATAATGGTTCACTTGATTGTTCATTTACGCGTGAGGCTAGGCTTGCTGAACCTGTTCAGTATAAGTGGATGTATCCAATTGAAAGGTAACTTCTTATACTAGTAACATTTATTTTTTATTATATTTTATTGATTATTTGCATAAATTTTGATTAAAAATTATTTATATGCTAGAAATCTATAAAGGGAATGTTAGGAACAAGGCTCGCCTTGAAGGATCAATTGCAAAAGCCTATGTTGTTAATGAGGCATTAACATTTTGTTCTAGATACCTCCATGGCATGAAGAGTAAAAATAATCAAGATGAAGAATATAATGATGATGTTCATTTGCATGAAAATCAACTTTCAATTTTCTCTAGAATAATTCATCATTTTGATCAACCACGCTTCACTATATTATCTTGGAGTGAGTACAATTTAAATTTTGTCGCTAATTTTTTTATGTTTTTTATATTATGTTGAATAAAATAGTTTTTAATACAGAAAAAATCAGAATCAAACTCTCGGAATCGTTCGATGATGAAGTTTGTTCACCGAATGGGAACAAAATCCCTTGTAGCACATATGTGTGATCATGTATTTATAATTTTAAAATTATTTAAATTTTAAAAACTATTAATTTGTGAAACATATTTTGTTATGGTATAGCAATTAAATAGAATCAAATTATACAAGGAGGAATTTATAGACAAAGAAAATAAATGGGTTTCTGAAGATTGCCAGGCAAAATATGGTAGTATAAATTAAACTTATTAGAATTTCTTTATTAGTAATATTTCATCATTTCTTTGTTGATTTTCTTTAAAATATACAAGACAAGATGATGGAAATTCATCAGAAAATTATTGACGAGGGAGGGATAGTTGACGAGTCAATAATTTGTGCTGAAGTTCTTGATGAAACATCTTCTTATATTCGTGGCCTTGGTTATAGGCCAAAGCCAATGAAGAAAATTAAATTTGTTAGATCAAATGCATCGTCCGAGAGAGAGGTTGAGCTTGAAAAAATTTTAAAAATTATACAAGATAAATATGAGGAGCAGAGTAAAATCATTAAATGCCAACAGAAAACTATAGATTGGTTAAAAATGGTAGCAGAAAAATTGGGCATACAGGCCCTTATGATGATGGTAAGTATTTAGTACAAGCACAATTATGTTTATTAAATCATATAAAAAATTGTATAACTAGTACTCTAAATTTCTTCTTGTAGGGTTAGACTTGACAAATGAAGAAAATGTTGATTAGAGTCTGATTTATTTATGTTGTTTCATACTATATTGTTTTAAGTATCTTTAATTGGTCTTTGCAGCATTTTTTATCTAGTAATGTACCTCGCAAGTTTGAAATGTTAGTTTCAATATTTACTGCTAAGTTATGGATTGCAAACATCAATTTATTGCATTTTTCTTGCATTTTTAATATGTATTTCATTGCAATTTGAACCAAAAATCATATAGAGCTGTTATTTCAATGTTGGTGGACCTAATTTAGATATTTCGTACTGATTATAATATTTACGAAGAATAATTTATTTATGCTCTACTTGGCATCATGAATTTAGGAATTGATATATTAGTATAGCAACTTTTTTTAATGTATGCCAAGTAAATGTTTATGATCAAACAACCAATTTGGTTTTGGAAGAAAACTCTTCTTTTATTAGTGGAATTCTTTGGAAGATAAAAGTTTTTTTGTGTTTAAGAAATGGTTCATTTGAAATTCTGACGCCAAGTTGAAGTTCTTTGCAGTCGAGACAGGTCGTCATATTTGCATAGACAATTCTGAGTTAACACTTGCAGGCTTGAGAAACAGTAATTTTTATTTTATTTAAATAGTTAATCCTTCACGATCAAATATAATTATTAGAAGGCGTAATTGCTTCATTATTCACTTTTGGGTGGTTTATTACTATGATGATGTGTTTCGCGATCAAATGTAGTTGCACTTTGTAGTGCATTGACGTGATCCTTCATTTTTTGGGATGTTCCTTTAAGCAAGATCTTGTAATGGTTATTTATGCGGTACCATGGAGGCACTTAATGTTCCACTAGCAGACAGTACTCCTGTAAGTTATGTTGTGAATCTTGTAATATTTAAATCGTATTGTTCCATATAACAATTTTAGGGACTAGAATCCTTTGCTCTATGTGGCTTCTTTCCAGTTTCATATGCTTGAGCTACACATTTACGTATCATTAATCCTCTTTATCTTCTTTCACTTTTGTTGTCATACACTCAAGTTGTCACTTTTTGGGAATGAGAGTTAATTGATGCAAAAAACTACACATTTTACATTGGCGAGTTGCTTCCTTTTTGGGAAGGAGAGTTAATTGATCAAAGAACTACACATTTTACATTGGCGAGTGGGAAGCAACGTAAGAGTCCCTTCCGTCTATTAATTTTCTGTTGAATAAACTTGCAGCAATTTGACTGTTATTTATACTTTTTTTATCATGTACTACTTTTATTTTGAGCCATGAATATTTCATTTACATATTTGCAGCGCAACGGAGGAAGTAGGCTTGAGGGTCCGGCAAGTTTGCGGGTCACCGGTTGTGGCCGAGGGAGAACCTCAGAGTGGGCATTGCGCCATGCTTGGGCTCTTCACCACAGGGATCGCTGGCGTCGCCTTCGTCAGTAGCATGCTCGCCAAAGCAAAACCTATCAAGATTGGCCCTCCACCAACACCCTCCGGCAGCCTCCGTAGGCTTCTTTGCTTCCTTCATACATCACGTTTTCTTTCTCCTATAAAACCTTGTGTTTGCTGTTCTTATGGCTTTTGTTTTAACTTTGAGGTTGCTTTTGTTTTTGCATTTGCATCATAACTGAATCTTGGGTGTGAAGTTCTTGCATGTTATATTGTCAATTTATCAATGCAAATAAAAGTTGATTTCTTGGCATTGAAAGAAATTTTGAATTATGAAAGAGCTGCATTATTAATTGATTTACTGTAGATAATCTTCTATTTTCTCAGTGCCAGTGCTCTCTAATTGGTTTGCTTATTCAAAGAGCTATATGGATATCTCTTCCAATCACTCAAAAAGCCACCTGTGAGAAATTTTCAAATGAGGTTTGATGATGAAATAACGCTTATAAAAGCTCATGTTGTTGTTAACCTCATATTTTCAACTAATTACCTTAAAAATATTAAAATTTTACAGTAATTGCAACTGTTTAAACATCAATTTCATGATAGTTTTGAGGCCATTTAGTATCCATCACGAGTTTTTTTGTTTATATTTATAATAATTAAAGAAAGATATACTAACCAAGTGATCATTTGCTTAAATTAACAATTTTTTGTTGTTGCTTGTGCACTTTGAAGGTTCTCTCAGATGAAACATTTTTTTAGAGAACATTTGGACTATATGTTTTTATTACTTTGGTAAGCGAGATGGTTTGCTTTCTCTTAGCATTTAATCTAAAATAATCCATATTACCATTGCAGTTATCGTTTCTATAGTTTAATGATCGTTATATTTATGTTTCTATAGTTTAATGATTGTTTGATTTCTCATTCTTTCTTCCTTTTTTGAATGTAGTTTTTTGAGTTCTAGATCTTGGTGCTTCTGGGACAGCTTGGTGTGGAAATTTTCTTGGTACAACCATTAATGACCTCATGAGAGTAGGTTTCTGTACATCAGGTGTTTGTGTTATGCCTAAACGAAACATGCACAACTTGACAAAGAAGAATGACAACCTGCAACTGGATATAGTATTTATTTTCTCTCCTTGTATTTTTAATGAAAGTAGGTGAAGAAATTTGACTATAATAAGGATTTTTTGCGATTTTGTTTATTCTAACTTGTGAGGCGGAAGAAGTTTCTGAATTTATTTTTTGTAAAATTGAGGTATCTTATCTTCACTTTTTCAAAGATAATTTGTATATTTTGCAAAGCCGATTCCTTCTTTCATATGTTTTGCAGCATGATTTGTTTAATGTGTTTCTTTTAATTAAAAATATAGTCTAATTTGGAATATGCATCATGTACTTATTCTGGAGATGTAGTTTCCTAGAGTAAGGGCTTAATAGGATATGGATCAAAGCCTATTGTAATTAGTGGATTTACTTTTCCTGCTATACTGAGCATTTTTTGCTAATGATTGCATTTCAATGCTCTCCATATAGTCTATTCTATATGTTGCTTAAAAACTTTATTATCATTTTGTAGACCTTGAGGAGGAAACAGATTTTGAATTTTGGGTGCTTGCACAAAATTATCAAGAAACGCCAGGTAAAAATTAAAAAATATCATCATTAATTTCATTTCATTACTCTTCTATTTGTCATGCTCTTCCATCGCTAAAAATTGGTCAATTCAACTTTCTATACTGGAATGGTTTAGCAGCTGGAGTTGGGAAAACCTGAGTTAATGTTAGATGAAACTGTGTTACTTATTTCTCAATACCTTTCTGATTACAGACCATCCAAGTTCACATTTCTGGAACCATGATTCAAGAAGCTTACAAGGATATATGGTAAGATGATAATTTAATAGTTTTCAAGTTCTTTTTTCCATAAGATTTCTACTTTAATCTATCCATGAGGTCAGTGAAGTTAGAAAAATATCAACTGTCTTGAATAATTATTTTTCTGCTAAGCATCTTTGGTCAAGCTTATATTTGCAAGCATATTGTTGTAGACAAACCATGATCTTTCAAGTTTCTTTTTTGATAGTTGAGTAGCATTTGATCTATTTCACTTATATTTCATCCACCATTTGATCTGTTTCACTTTTTTGATAGTTGAGTAGCCCGCCATCCCATTCCATCTCTGTCGTAAGTAAATTTCAGCTCACAAGAGATGTAAAGATTTTCTAACTTTTTGAAACCACTGCTCTGCCTTATTTGGAAATGAAACTAGCTAATCATTCTCCTCAATACTCAGCTTTTGGACGGAGGCGATTCTTCTCAATGGCTCCATTAGCAACACCGATGGTTCACTTATATTGAGATTGCTGAGTATGAGATGGCAATTATTAGTTGTCTACACTTCTTGATGTCTTCGGAGAGAGATCAGATTGGGGCAATTTTTAATTTTGAAGTATCTAAGGGCCACGAGTCTTGATGTTTCATCAGTTAGAGGAAGAGTTGCTACAGGTGGTCTTGAAAAAAATATTGTTTTATTTTTAGTTTGAATTCAAGTCAATTTTGTGTAAAAATATATTGGATTAACTATTTTCACCTGAACAGCGGGCCTACTACTAGTTTTTATTGTTTCTTTTAAATTTGTTCTTTTGTTAAATGGAAGAATGAAATGATAATGTAAATAAAACTATTTTTGATGTAGTAGTTTTTTGCATTATATATATATTTTTAATTTGTGTTCTCCTTTAGCAGCGGTTTTAACACTTTCTAAAAGCGATGTTGTAGCCTTCCTACAGCAGCATTCATGAACCCGCTGCTAAAGCCTTTATAGGGAACGCAAATACAGCGGATTTGCTGTATTTGCTGCGGTTTCTAAACTGCTGCAAATAAATTAGTAGGTGTTTAAACCGCTGCAGTAGGTCATAAAAAGTGCTACAAAAGCTTATTTTTTTAGTAGTGCACTACAAGAAAATAGGTAATTAGCGACCAACAAATTGATTGCTAAAAATGTTAATTTGGACGCTAAAGCAAATAGCGACAAAAAATATTTGGGTCGCTGATTTGTCACAGTAGCCTCGTCGCTGAGGTTTTTAGCGACCAAAATTTTTTTTTAGGTTGTTAAATATTAGTGACCACTAATTAGTATTGGTCGTTAAAATTGGAAATATTAGCGACCATTTTTTTGGATGCTAATGAATATTTATTTAGATGCTATTTAGTAATTTTAATAATTAATTTTATTTATTACATTTTCCCTTTAGCGACCAAAATAAAAATTGGTCGCAAAATGATCAACCTAATAAATCACATGCCCCTATAATTTCATGAAGTTTTGACATGTATTTTTAGATATAAAAGTTATGATATTTAGTAAAAAAATGTATTATCCAATTATTATGCCTAATTATTATGCCTTGGCTATAAAAATTAAGATCAATCCATTACTCCTTTATATTGCAACTAGTTAGATAAATTTCATAATAGAAAAATAACACATTTTATTAATTTGAGGTAACAATAATAAAAAGCATATAAATATGGTCCGAAAATTTTGAGTTTGGGTTGACCCAAACCCGAAATGGGTCGGGTTTGGGTTCGACAATTCGACCCGTTTCAAAAATCAGATCGGGTTGACCCTTTGACCTTGAATTGACTCGTTTTTAACTTGAAAATCCGTTTTTGACCCGGCAACCCGAGATTGTCCCGTTTTTTACCCGAAAAGTGGAGATTGACCCATTTTTGGGCCTAAAAACTAGCAATTTTTTTGTTGACACTGGGTCATTCAGGTCTGGTCGGGTTGACCCGAAAAGTGTCGGGTCTATTTCAGGTTCGACCCGAATCCGACCCGTGACCCAAAATTGACACCCATAAGTAACTGCTGGTGTTGCCTTGAATTTTGCTCGACTCTTCTCTACAAGAAAATGGGTCAATAATGACAAAAAAATACTTTGTTTGGAGTTGCCTTGAATTTGGTTTGACCCCTATTTATTCATATTCTTGATCGTCGTATGTTTCACAGATATGTCGGGGGTCCAAGGGGCCGCGGCAACACCCGTTGGCAGGGTTCTACCTAAAATGATGAATTCTCTTTACTATTTACTTGGGGCAATTGCTTAAAGCTGATTTTCAAAGCATAAGCAAGAGAGTATATGGTGCAGTACCTTACTAATTAACTAGATCATACAGTTTTTGGACAATTACAGTAACCGCAAAGGTGTGCGAAGTGTGATGCCTTATGCTAAGCTAGTGAAGCATGTTATTGTTTTCTTTTAATAGGAATAACCTAATTGTTGCGTAGAGATTTGAAGCCGACAGCCTTGCCCATGGAGCAAAGGAGCAATCATTTGCTTATGGGCCAAAGCCTCGGTGAGCCAGTGGTACGCTGTGCAAAGTATTGAGTTCTTAGCTTTGATCAGAGGAATATGTATTTAAAACCCTAAACCATACAGGTTTTTATCTATCAGGCAGCTTTATAATTGTGCACCTGCTATCATTTCGGCCAAGCTAATCAACTCTTTTTGTAATCAAGTGGACAATCAAAGTTGCCTGAAGGAATAATTAGAAAGGATGCCTCACTAAGGAACTCGACATTTATTATGAATTGAAGCTGCCAAAGTAAAATGCTATGCACCGATGAGCTTTCAATTGAAATTATCAAGGCAACTCACCAATTACAATGAACTAGTCCATTGACCTTGCCAAGAATACCAAAGCTACTAGCCAACTCAAAGTGAACACTACTAATAAATTAGGCTTTCACAATACTTTTTAGGACCTATTGCAATGGTTTAAACACCTCCTAATTTGTTTGCAGAGGTGTTTAGGAACCGCTTCAAATCCGCTATATTTGTTTTCATAGGAAATAATTTAACAGGGGTTTTATGAGTGCTGCTATAGGGAGGCTTAATCCTCTACTAAAGGGTAGAATAAGTTATATGTATATATATATACTAGTTTTGTTGCACGTGCATTAAATGCACGTGAATAAAAATTTATAAATAAAATTTCATATTATAAATATTTTCATTATAGAATTATTGTTAAGATGAAAAAAATTATTAAGATTATCACTATAAGTAGTTATAATCATTAATGTTTATTTGCATAGGAGAGAATGTTTTTCAATAGAAAATATATTATTGAGAAAACAACTTAAATAAAATTAAAATTACAATATTAATATAAAATATAATATTGAAACAAAATAAATATAACAATAAAATAATCAAGCATATAAATTACATTTCCGAATGGAGATAAACAGATCATAATATTGCAATGTAGAATATAAAATGATTAAAAATGATCAAATTTTTAAATAAATATATTCATTAGGGAATCAGAACAATATTAAATCATGATTTTGCGTCTTGAATTCAATAAATTAGAAGCTTAAGGAAAAGATCTAGTAAAAAAATATAAAGCAGATGAATAAAAAATAACATATATTGACATATTTAAGCAAGAAAATTAAATAAAAAAAATATCAAAAATTAAATATAAAAAATACAAAAAATAATTAATACAAATTCATGTATAAATACAACTAGAAGAGAAATTGTTGAAGGATTAGATCATACATAATTCACTAAATCTCTTGTTCACCACAAGGAGGTGAAATCAAAAGAAGGCAAAGAAACTTCTTTACTGACTCTGTCAAAAAACTTCTTTGAAGCATGTGAAATAGACCTAGATAAAGTTGTAGAAGAAGGTAGCTGTCAAGTTCCCACCATGAATCACAATCTTGTATCATAAAGAACTCGTTACCTTCCAAATTAATATGTAAAAGGTCTTAGTACCGATTCATTATTAAATCCATTGAATTTGCTTGCTTCCAAAGGATTGAAGAGAGAACTAAATGGCTCAATATCAGTGTTGAATCTTAAATTATTTTAATCAAATATCACAAGAAAAAATAAAAAGATTGAAAAAAAAGTCTAGATAATGCAAATGAACATAATTTTTTATGGTGTGATGGAGAGTTGTGTTTATCTGAAACTCAAATAATGAATTTATTGAGTTTGTTTAACATAATTTAACATACAGTTATACATAGGAAGGAGCGGCTGTAGGAACAATTACAAAAAATATAAAGCATCTATAGTAGATAGATACAAATCCAAAACATGTGATTTTAATGGATCAATATAATTGAAAAATAATTATTTTTAGCATCAATTAAATTAAAATGATTTATTAATAATTAACCTACTTTTTAAAGTAGGCGCGTAGACAATGAATGAACATCAAACTTTTGATATACTTTGACATCAGGTACATCCTATAGATAAACCATGATTAGCAACAAATGACATCAAAAATAATTGCAAAGAAAGAGCATTATCTTCAAAAACTATTTAGACATCTCCAACAACAGGTCAACATTAATATTAACTAATTACCTTGCCGGCAATTTCAGTCAGATTTTGGCCATTTTCCGGTGGAAATGGCCTCCAGAAAATGAAGTTTTTTTTTGTAGTAGCCATCCTTGAAATTAACAAACTAAAGTTATTATTTGTCTAACATCGGTCCAATCCAAAACTTGAGGCAATGAGATTTCCCATATGCAAGCTTTCCCATCTAATAGAGCAGCTAATGAATTATCTCTCTTCCATCAGATTAAACTGAATTGAGGTCACTGCATAATGTTATCAAAACAAATAATTATATCTCTATTATATGTGATTAAAGAAGAGATAAGAAATCAATTAACTAACAATACACATATGCATAAATCATAGTTATTGTGAGAAAAGACTATGATACATCCATCACACCCCAATTTCCACAAACGAATAGTTTTATCAACATAAGATGATAGAAAACCCTGCAAAAAAATAATCATTCACAATCATAAATATAAAACAGAATTTATTAGATATAAATTACTTTACAGAAATATTTATTGCTAAGAATGCTTATCAAGTTTATTAGTTGAGAGAATGTTTTTAAGTTTATACTTATCAAGTTTTTATACCATGCCCATTATGACTGAGAAATTCATATAAAAATTTCTCTGATATTTGAAAAGGAATGATAACACAAGCTGAATTTGACATTATTCGCATACTCTTAGAATTGATCAAACTTTTCTTATCAATATGGAAAGGTAAAAGTTTCGAATTTTTGGTTATACTAAAATAAATACAAGAAAGGCCATCAACAGGAATATCATTTGCATTGGTCCTTTGACACTCCACCTTCCATACTCTCACAAATCTATCTTCACCCCACTTGCTAAGTACTCTCCATCAAATCTAAATTTCATGATAAGAATGGCACCATGATGGGCCACATAATATAATATTTCATATTAATTTTTTTTATTTGAAAAAAAATAATTCTATAAATCTATGCAAAATGATTACTTTGTGACATAAATTCAAAATATAACTATATAAGCATCAATCAAAATATACAAAAGCAATTAAGCACATATAAATTCATTACCATATATTTGAAGGAGAAAAAGTAGAGGTCCTTTGAAGTCTAAAGAGTAAAGATCAACAAACTAAATGCAAACCACAAAAGGAAAACAAGTGAGGATAGTTTAAGCAAATATATATGATGGTTAGGAGAGTAGCTTCGACAGTTACCTACCGGGGAAGAGAAGAAACGCTCAGAGGATCACCAGCATGTACAACTGCTTCGTAGTGGAAACGTTTTGGAGAGAAGAAACGCTCGGAGGAGAGAAAGAAATGCTCGGATGTGAAGAAGAAGAAACGTTAGGCTGAAGATGAGAAGCTGTGTTCGGCAGATCCACCAGCGCCTGGAACTATTATTACGTCCTCCGACCGGATGCAGAGGAGCATCCGGTTGTAGGCAAAAAAACTCGGTACCGTGGTGTACCGAGTTTTTTGAAAAACTCGGTACACCTCGGTACCGCCTTTTTTTTTTGCCTAGGACCGGATGTTTCTTGCATCTGGTCAACCGAACCAAATAAAAGTTCCAGCGCCTGGCAGTGAAAATAAATACAAGTTTTTTTTTTAACGGCATACGAAGAGTCCTAAATGGACACTACAGATTTCTTTTGAATAAAATTGAAGGGAGTATAATACAATCGCCTGATCTGCATGTCATTTAATGTTTTATAACATTAATTGCAAGTCATTTAATGTAAGGAGGTTTGATACGTTTGTGATTCCAAGAAGTTAAATATTTATTTATTTGAGGAAGAAAATTTAAGCAACATTAATTTATAGTAACATACATTAATATGTATAATTTTTATATAATTTTATATTTATTAATTATTTATAATGTAATGAAGGGACAAGATAATTTTAAAAGAAGTAAAACGGATGGCCAAGATTTAATGTGGAAGGAAATTCAAGCGGCTTTTATAATAGAAGTATAGATATATATATATATATATATATATATATATATATATATATATATATATATATATATATATATATATATATTAAAAATTAAAATATTTGTATTAAAAAGCTGCTTTAAGAAATTACGAGCTTCATTTTTTTAGATCTCTCCCTTTGTTAGGAACTCGGTAGAAGTTGTTTACATATTTTGATAAGCTACAAGCTAAGGCTTCGTTTGGGACTGCTTTCTTACTGCTTCTTAAAACAATTTTTTAGTACAAAAATTAAAATATTTATACTAGAGAGCTGCTTTAAGAAGCAGTATAAAAACTATCCCAAACGAAACCTAAATCTATTGATTTGACTAGCAACACTTATAAATCATCGTTATATAATTTTATTTGTATGTATGCCGTCATTCTTGTAACATTGTATCTTGAGCTAAATTTATAAATCAAGGTCAAAGGATAATAATAACAGACTCACAGTATCATTATGTGTCACAAAAAATGGGCCTTTTGCTTCCTCTGCTAGGGTTTCCGCCGTCACCATGAGTTTGGGCGATTGGTGGCTGTTCCTGGCCTTTTGTCCTCAGTTTTTCTGGTGTTTGCCTCATGGCTTCCATTCGCCTTCGCGATCCCGGCTTCCTGAAGGGGGCGGCTGCGCCTCTTTCCTTTAAAGACGCTTTAGCTGGTATTTCTTCTACTTTTCCTGAGTTATGCGTTTCTTCTCATCGTGGTTTGCCGGCTCTGTTAATTTCTGAGGAGGAAATTCGTTCCCTTGCGGCCCCTTTTGATTTCGCCTTGGTTGGCCGTTTTCCGGGTCGGCGTCCGCCGGTGGACGCGATTCGGAATTTTTGTTTTAACTTAAAGCTTATTGGAGAATTTTCAGTCACTGTTCTTAATCATCGGAACGTTTTGATTAAGTTAGTGAACGATTTTGATTACTGCCGCATGTTTTCCCATAGATCTTACTTTGTGAAAAATTGTCTCATGAAAGTTGTGAAATGGTCTCCAAATTTGGATATTGAGGTGGAGTCCCCTATTGTGCCGATTTGGGTTTCTTTCCCTCTTCTTAGACCCCATTTGTTTTCTCCTAGAATCCTCTCTGGATTAGGTTCTCTTTTCGGTAAACCTCTCAAGTCGGATATGGCAACTGCTTCAGGTTCTCGTCCGTCCATGGCGCGTATCATGGTCGAATTGGATGTTACGAAAAAATACCCTGATAAACTTTGGGTTGGTTCTGTGGAAACGGGTTATGTTCAATCGGTAGTTTTTGAGGACATTCCGTTTTTCTGTATGCATTGTCAAACCTTAGGTCACTCTAAGGATAACTGCCCTGTTTTACATCCTATTGCTAAACTTGCGGTGGTTGTGTCTGAGAAACCGGATGTGATTGTTGGTAATTATAAGGTGGTTAATGATGTGTTGGATGTTGTTGTTAAGGACCCTAATGTTACTGCAACTATGGTATCTCATAATTCTTTAAATGGTGTTTCCCCTCCCTTGGATAGAAGTCATCCGGTGAATAATGTTCCTGCGGTATCTAATAATCTTGATACAGACTCTGTGTCGAATTCGGATGTTGGTTTCGGGGCTTTACCTTCTGGTGAGCCGTCGGGGGGTTCCCCTAGAACCGGTTTTGTCCCTGTTGCTTTGGCTGTTGGTCTTTCGGAGCCTGACATGAATTCTCCTATGGGTGCTGTTAACTGTAATAACCCGGATATGTTTGATGTTGGTGTCAAGCTGTTGGATGGTGATGTTTCTTCGTTATCTCCTAATGCAATTCCTTTTATTCCCTCGTGTTTGGTGGACGTCTTTGGTCCGTCGGATGAGATTTTGGACTCTTTGGAGGTTGGTCTGGTAGCGGAGTTGGACTCGGCTCCTGTTATTGGTGCGATTTCTCTTGCCGAGGGTGGAAGGAGGTCTGGAGGTTCACCGGTTTTGGGTGTTGTGGAACCAAATGGGTGTGGTCGGGCTTTTGATAAGTCGGATGGTGATGCTGCTGTTAATTTGTCTGTTGAATCTTCTCCTGTTGTGTTTGAGGCGGAGCCTCCGTCCTATGGTATCAGAGAGGAGTGTATGCCTTTGGTTAACGGGTTAATTGATGTTCCAGTGAATGAGATGGATACGCAAGCCATGACTAAATGTTTGGGTGATCCTTCTGGTGTGGAGATCAGGGAACAGCTTAATTGGCTGAATGTTTCATCGGATGATGAGTTGGAATCTAATTCGTCTGAAGGTGATTTGGTGTCTGATGATGACAATGATTTTTCTCTGGTGTGTACGAGACCTTCTCCCACTGTTGCAACTCGGGGGAGATTTTGGGGGAGAGGCCGTCGTAAACGATGATTTTGCCTGTCATTTTGTTGCTCGCTTTTTCTCTTGGTGAAATCCTCGGGTATTATATGCTTTGTGGGGGATTTTGTTGTTATGGTGGGCTAAGGGCAATGATGTGGTCGGGGCTCGCGTCCCGGTTTTTTTGCTAGCGGCAACCTTTGGTGGGACTTTTCGGGACGGTTTTTTGGACATTGTCTACACCTTACTGGACGGTCCGTGCAAGGATTCAGGGTCGCTGGAAGCCTCGGCCGTTTACTGAGCCCGCTGTTAGCTGCTGATTTGGTCTTCTAGTTGATTTTATTTGTGGATTCCTTTTGCTGGGAGCTTTTTGGTGGTTTATTTTTTGCGTCCTTCCTTTTTTTTGGGTGCTTAGTCTTAAGCACCGTAGTATGGTACTAGGTTGCTTTGTATTTTTTAGTTGGGATTCTTAAATCCCTTGGTTTTTTTATTTCCTTTTGGATTGTTGATCTTTGAGCGGTAGTGGGATTGTGTTTCCCTTTAGGATTTTGTAAGTTTGTCCTTTTATTAACATGTAGACCCCTTTTGTGGCTTTTTTCAAAAAAAAAAAAAAAAGGTCAAAGGATAATATATAGAACATTAAGGTGTTGTTTGGGATGGCTTTTTTACTATTTTTTAAAGTAGTTTTTTAATATAAAAATTTTAATTTTCTACTAGAAAACTGCTTTAATAAACAACAAAAAATTTATCCCAAACAAAGCCTAAGCCATATCTTGATTTCAATCTATACTTTTTGGTAGGGCTCTAGTGAAAATTTAGTGCTTCTCTTTCTAAGCTCTCTTACTCATTTTCTCAGAGTCTTAATTCATAATGATCAATTGTATAATTTTGATGTCATCCAAAGATAGCCTAATCAGAGAAATTTAATGTTTAAATCTTAATATTATAAGATGTCCAAGTTCTATAGTATTATTTTAGTAAATTATCTACTAGAAATTACTCTTTTGATTTATCATTTATACTTTAAGGATCTATGATAATTTATTCACTTATAAGGAGAAGTTCTAGTTTATGATATATCCTACTCAAAATTCAACTGAAGATGCCATAGAATAGATTTGACAATTTGCAAGGCTTGTTTTTGGTTATTTTATCAGATTACAATCAAATATAGTTAAAAAGAAAATTTTTTAATGACAAATATTTTCTTACAGCTCTGATAAATGACTCGTGTCTTGAATTAAATTTTGAGGATGATCCTATGACAAGAATTTTTCCTCTTATATTAACTTTATCAATATTGCTTTAGAGTTATTGCTCAAAGAGTCGTGATTTGCTTTCATTTTGAGAGAACTTATTTTCCTCTTGTTAGTTTTGTGGGGAATCTAATTGCGTCGATCAATCCGATCGTACTATTGACTCAAATCTCAATTTTGCCGGTTGAGTTTGACTAGAAGCTAAATAAGGATTTACAGGTGTCCATAGCATGCTCCTTTGCTCAAGGGTTTGGCAGCGAAGACTCGAAATTTTTTAATAATATTCATATAGTCATACAACACTATAATGTATTTTGGAATGTTACATCACTTTAGGCTTGGGTTGTAGATAGAAAATTGAGCGCTGCAGTGCTCCAGCCCAAGCACCGCAGCACAACAAATCAGGCTGGGTAATTTTTTCCTCCCTTTTCTTATTTCATTTGAAGAGTTGAGTCATTTGGATGTTTTTAAGTACATCCCTTATCTATTTTGAGTTGATAACTATGTGTGAAGTGAAAAGGGAAAAAAAAATTAGAGACGGTGATAAGAGAGATTTGTACAAATTCTCCTAATTTTCATAATGAATTTTTTGGTGTTGCGCGACTTTATATTTTTTTGCTGATTCTGAAATTTTTCAGGTTAATTCTTTTCTGGTTTTTTTTTTTTGTTTTTTCTTTTTTTTTATTTATTTAATTGCATGTTTTACTTCCCAACACCTCTGCAGCTTCCAGAAACATGTGTAAATGCAATTTTTCCTTCAAGCAGGAGAGAGTTGACTGTAAGCTAGTTATCTCATCAATAATCAATATAATAATTCTTTATTTTTTTGTTAGTAAATTTCAGTTTGATATTTTTCTGAGCAGCATGGTCATTCCATTTGAAGTTCCTAATGATTTCATATTGAGTTTTTAAATAAGAAAATAGATATATTTCTGTTCCTTAAAAATAAAATGCACCGCGCTTCAATTAGGCAATTATGGCGAACAATAATAACTTTAATTACAATCAACTTCCAAAAATTAGATTCGCATCATGTCATATGAAGTTACCCCATTGTTCAATGATCTGTTTCTCTAGCTCTTGATTTATCAATATTGCAATAAAATAAGACTATATAAGTACTTATGTATATAGCTATACTGTTATTTTTTCATATCTATTAATTACATTTTTTAAATTTTTTTTTTGCAGGTCAGAATATACACGGCGGTGGAGTTGGATTTTCTTGTCTTAACGTTGTATGAATATCCAGCACACAAACATAAGAAAAAAGAAATACCATAATTTTTACGTAGAAACCCAACAAAAAGGAAAAACCACAGGGCTACGTCCAGTTGAAATGATTTCACTAATGTTTAAGTAAATTACAAGCATCTAATTTGTCTTTGAAATTGAGGACAATCAGATTAATTACAATAGTCAATAGTCGAATTGAAATCTGAAGGTCGGATAGAAGTCTAGAGTCAGTCCATTACCGGGCATAAATCCAGCCTCAGTTTGCAGTCAGATGGAGGTTCGGCGTCCGTTGGTTGCCGAGGGAAAGTCTAGGGATTGATAGTCGATGATCGGGCTAAAATTCGGCGATAGTCGAGGAATATGGTGGCAAAAGAATTATCTTCCCTCTTTTCTTCCTTGAGTCACCTTTCATGAGAAATAAGGGGACTATTTCTAGTTTTATGTGAGTGGCATGACCAGAAAATAAAAGGAATATCAAGAGTAAATTGGGAGTGGTTTAAATAAATGATCGATATTGATCCCCTTGATCGTGAACCGTTTACAGGACATTTGAATGTCTTAATGATATCAAAATTTGGCGATCTTGGGCTTTGGATTTGTCTCGTAAAGCCGCTCGATTCGAATATAATCATGTCACGTTTGGAAACTGTTTTGTAATCCAAATTATGCTTTATTTAACCTTCCAAATGTGCTTTGGATCTTCGATTTTGGGCTCGGATTGAGCCGAATTTGGTGTTGTTGGGTTCATATTTTCAAGACGTTAGTTCGATTATTTGTTTGCTATAATCAAAGTTCATATGGCCCAAGATTTATTTTTGGAAATTTTCAACTTGATTTTGCCTTGAGATTTGTGTCCGATTAAGATAATTTTTTGATGCCATATCAATTTTTATAAGATTTTAATGTCTAAATATATTAAAATCTATACATAAAAATATGCATTTTATTTTAGATAAATTAATATTAATATATTTTTATAAATTTAAAAATTAAAGTATTATATAAAAATAAAATTTTAGATATTAAATATAAAAACACATTAAAATTCATAGATATATATACATAAAAATCCTCCCAAAAAAAAAATTCCCTTTCTTTTTAGTGGGCCTACCATGTAAGTCACATTGATACAATGTCCCTGCATTATTGATGTCTTCTACCATATATTTTTAGGCTTGTCCTTCCACTTTACTTAAGCAAATAATTAAGTGCACAGCACTAAACTGCTGTGAGTGCTGGTAGGCAATTACGGGCAAATCTTCGTGGACTAGACTGATTTGCTTGTATCCTCCAGCAAGTGTTGTAAGGAATCATTTGACTTTTCTTTCCTTTCGATTGACTTGTGCTGTCCTTGTCCATGATCTCATTGGTAAGATTTGGTCAACCGCCCAAATAATAGAGCAAGTTGGCCGATATCACTTCGTGTAAGATTTGGTCAACGGTGATGAGCTTCGAGTCATATATTCAACACTTCCATCGGAAAAATCTTAAGATATTTCTTATTTGAATTATTTGATAATAAGAGATTAAAGCTTTGTTTGGTTATTCCGTATTTTTGTAAAAGGCAATTTTAAGAACCATTGATTCAGAAAAAGAAGTTTTCTAACGGAGAAAGCACATATAAAAAGCTTTTTCAAAACAGTAGAAAAATGAAAAAAAAAATGATATTATTGGACAATAAAATATTTGGAAATTTTTTTTTTTTTTTTTTGCTTTTCAACGTATTTGTATATAATATGGACAATCAAATATTTGGAAAATTGGATTCGAGCCTAGTCAGACCCGTTCAAATTAAATCGGCGTGATTCAAGCCAACTTAGTTTGGTTTATTTGATTTCAACTTAGAATAGGACCGTTAATCTACGAGAGAACTCACATCAAGTAGAAACCTATAATCTAAGAGTTCATCGTAATCGTACGAGTAAGAACTATCAATGGGTCATAGCAAGTAAATTCTATAACTTTTACTAAAACTATTAATCGAAGATTTGACTGTTCGACCTGCAATGTATGTTAGCCAACATTTTTTTAGAAGTTTGGCGAATGACTTTATCAAGTCGCATATTATGGTCAAATTAAGCAATTATTATATTTTTATCTTAGTTTTATATATAATCATGTATGTAGTAAACTCTATAACGTTGAAACCCTAATTCAAATCTATAAAAAAAAAAGGATTAGAGGGGTGAATCAGTATATGCAATTTACTATAATAAAGGTTATTTTATACAAATCTCAAAGCTTCATGGTCTATAATTATTTTTCTGGCTATTTTTCTCTACTCACTTTTTGTGATATATATCTACCACCTTGGTGCATGCAAGAATTAGATCAGGAACAACTTATAAAATTCTGATCAGAAATATAAGAAATTTATTTATAAACAAGAGATAGTTCGTATAAATTACAAGATATTTGAATAAATTCTGTAAAATAACTCTTTTATTTTATAGAAATTACGACACGAACATATATAAAATGTAAGTCCACGAGCACAATGAGAAATTGCAATTTAAATTTAATAATGGTAAAGATAAAATATAATTTATTTAATATCACGCTTCATAATACGCATTACGTAGCATCATTATAACCTTTATTGCAATATATTTTCTCATGTAAGTACTTAATAAGATTATCGCTTTATTTGTGACAGCTTACTTAAAATATTTCTTTTCAGAAAATAATTATAGTTTTTTTTTGCCACTTTTTTCATTGCTTTTCAAATATATATATAGTTTTGAAAATTTATTTCTTTGCAGCAGCTTTATAAAGAATAAAAAATTTGTTTCAAACAAAACCTTAATGTATGAGAGGATTTGGAACCTCTTCAATTATGATGATAGGGCTCATTTTAGGGTAGATTTCTATCACAAGATTTTTTTTTTTTAAAAAGAAGATAATTTTACTATTAAAATATATAATAGTTTTGAAAAATTATTTCTTTGCAGCAGCTTTACAAAAGAATAAAAAATTTGTTTCAAATAAAATCTTAATGTATGAGAGGATTTGGAACCCTTCAATTATGATGATAGGGCTCATTTTGGGGTAGATTTCTATCACAAGATTTTTTTTAAAAAGAAGAAGAAGATAATTTTACTATTAAAACCCAATGAAAAACTGTTGAATGTGCTTGTTGTTTGGGACTGATAAATCCCTTTCAATTTGAATTCTAAAGGTTATATATATATATATATAGAAAAATTATTTTGAGAACAATTCAACATGAAAAAATAAATTCAAAACTTTAAAATTTATCAAATTTTGATCACAATATGTACACCTAATTTTTCTCATTTTGTTATTTGTTGTATATTGAGAGTGAGTTTTTTAAGGCTTAATTTTGTATGAAAATCTAACATAAATAAAAATAAAAAAAAAAAGACTGTAAAGATGATGAAAAGTTTTACGTGAAAAACTAGAAATAAAAAAGTTAAAAGACTGGTTTACTATATAAGTAAAATTATAGAAATCCACTCTTCATTCAGTTGAAGCATACATGATTACAAAGTAGATGCATGATCTCTCGGCGCTTTAGTAAAGATTGTTAGAGAAGTATTAAATTAATGGTCATGATTGTCAAACAGCATCGATCAACTAATGACACTTGGGTGGTATCAGTCAAGCGATAGTAGTTAGGTGACGATAGTTAGGCCTGGTGGTTGGGCAATGGACGTGGTCGGCTAACGCTGGTTATCTGCCATGATTATCAATTTTTCTTTGTAAATTGTGCCTTAGAACTAATTAGATATTTAAGCTCTCCCTCCAAAATTAGCACATGCATGAGGCATGATTTGAGTTGCTTCTATGTAATGATAACTGATAAGATTGTATTTATAAATTTTTTTTTTAGTAACATTTTGATAATTTTAATCAAAATCTTTAAAACACTCAATCAAATAGCTCATACTGATGTTAACATAAATAAAAAATAAAAAATAATTACTTACAATTTTGTTTTTTCAAAAAAAAAAGAAACATAAATAACAAAATTAAAAATAATAAAAAAAGGAGGTGGGAGCCGTGTCGAGATTTTTATATAAATATTTTTTAGAGGGTGGTGCGGCGTTCGCTTAAGCCGAAAGATAAAGAAATATAAAACTTTACAAGGCTTTCATGATCTAATATTTTAATTTAATACAGTCATAAAATTTCATCGTTCGAATATGTGATTGGAAAGGCACTTCGGTTGTGTAGACGACACGGCTGACCCTGTCATCCTTATTTAAGTTTTATTATTTATTTATTTTTTATTTTATATAATAATTATTTGTCACGCCTAATTTAAGCTTTCGGCTCTGCTTATGATCTCTTAATTAAGAAAGGACATGAATTTATTATAGTTATTAGCCCACTCTTTTCTTGTGTCATTATAAGATTATTTAATTACTTACTGTGTGTGTGTGTTTTTTTTAACAATTTACAGATTAAAAAAAATTAGTGGATCAAATTTTGATGTTGATTATAAGCTAATATAAATAAATTAAATGTAAAAATCTTTTTAAAAACTAAATTTTTTACATAGATGTTTAAGTAAAAGAAGAAAAGAGAGAAAAAAAATCTAGAGTGAGAAATTGTCGGCGAGCCTAGTAGATTGTAGATCTCTTTTGATTGCCACTAGAAAGAAAATGCCAAAGATGAGAGGGCTAAGAAGAGATAAAAAAGAAAAGGTGGATAGATAGATAGAGAGAGAACTCTTCATGCACGTAATAATTTTTCTTGATTCAAAGAGTCAGAGTTATCGTCATTGGTGGTTAGAGTACAATGATGCAAAAGAATATTAAGAAAATTATATAATTATAACATGACTTTTATACATAAATATAAGATTTGATCATATATACATTTTCTTATTTAAATTTAATATTTTTTGCCCAATTATAACTTTTTGAATGAGCTAGACAAAAGATTTTTAATTAAAAGATATAATACTTTATTAAAATGAAAAAAAAAATTCTTTGAACAAAATACATGATACATTGAAGATATGAGTTTGACATATTTTTAATAACATTAACATATATTTTTAGATTTAATTATATAAAACAAATAATAGATGTTGTAATTTAATATTAAATATTTATTTATTTATTTCTTTAGATATTTAGGTTAATTAAGATAAAGGCACATATCACATACGTAAAACTCGAATCCAAAATATTTTGGTTGATAATCAAAACTTTCAATCAACAAATCAAAGTGAGCTTCATAATTTTTTAATTAGCATAGATGATATTTGCATATGCCGTTCAAATAGCATCACCCTAATCACAATCCTGTTGTCATATCATCAATAGGGGTGTCAATATTTGACACGACGTGAAAATCCGACTCGGACCCGACCCGAAAAATCCAGGTTGGACCCGACCCGTTTGAAAAACGGGTCGGGTTCGGGTTCGCAGATTCGACCCGTTTGAAAAAAAGGGTCGGGAAAAAAACGGGTCGGGTTCAGGTTGACCTGGCAACCCGCCGGGTCAACCCGAAAACCCATTTAAATTGAATTTTTCGGCGCTGCCCGTGGACCCGCCCGCAATCAGTCGCCCGCCCGAGGTTGCTCCGCGCAACCAGCCCGTGCCACGTCCACTCTCGACCTCGCCCGGGTCCTCGCTGTTCTCCTTCCTGGGTCGGGTCGGGTCAACCCGGCAACCCGTCAGGTCGGGTATTTCCGACCCGTTTACTTACCCGGGTCGGGTCCGGGTTCAAATTTATGACCCGTTTGAATCCGGGTCAGTTTTGGGTTCGACCCGACCCATGACTCAAAATTGACACCCCTAATCATCAATGACTTTCAAAAAAGATTTTTTTAAAAAAAAATTGAATAAAATTTACTGTTCATTATGAAGATTTTTTTCATTAAATATAGGTCAATAAAACCTTTGGCCAAAATCAGTATTTTATTAAGAAACATACAATATTGATAAGTATTGACATTAATTTTAAAGAATATTAATAATTGATCAATAATGCTAAAATTTCAAATAATAATAATACTAATAATAATTGCAACATAAAAAGTTTTGTAATGTTTCAAGTGGTAGATGATTTGATTTTGTCGGCATTTGAGTTGGCATTCAATTGGGAAATAAAGTGGTTAACTGAGTGGAAATGAGTGGGCTTGATTAAGTGATTAAATGAGATTAATTAAATGTAAGCAAAGCTTTAAACTTAGTTGTGTAAGGGAATCTCCAACCGAAAATCTCATTTTTCACTCCAAAATGCAGTGTAACAAAAAAATGGCGCGATTCATCTCCAATCGAGCTCCATTGGTAACCGTATTTCTCCTTCATATGTTTCTTCGACAAATCCGATAGAGTCAGAAAAATAACGCAGGTGAACAGTGAAACGCTAATATTGGCGTTGCACTGTTCACCCGCAACTAAATATCAGAAGTTTTGTCATTCGACTGGAGCTCACGAGCGACGCCATTCATGCGTTTGGAGTTCAGTTGGAGATGCCCTAATTGAAGCAACTTTTCAAGGATACGAAAGCTTTTATATGAAAATCTCAAAAATAAAAAATGTATGAGATTTGACCCAATTGAAATAATTCACTATATATGTGAAGTTACAAAAATGTATTCTTATTCACAATTGCAGAAGAATGTATTATAAAGTATGAACACAACCTTGGCTCGATCTCCTACAATTTCAAATGAGAATATTAGAGAAGGGGTGAAGAGTGAATAATGTAGTCAACCTATTACTTGTAATTGGGTGATAGTGGTCAAACAATGGTACTGTATGAGTGATTGCAATTGTGAACGACTAATAGTTAGATAGCAGCAAAGTTGCAATGTTAGTAGTGTGATGGCAGTCATGTGATGACAGCTAGGCAATGATGGTCAAAAGATAGTGTCAATTGACGGTGGTTATCAATGTGAATCTTTCGGTAGAGCATTAAAGTGTCTCATATTTCTAATATCTCTCCAATCTTAAAGCCAATTCCAAATTTGACTGTCATCACTCTATTCTCATCACCTGAACGACATCTCTTGACTACCATTTTTCCTTCATTAGCCTTCCATCAACTTTTATCATTTTCTACTATTTCTCTTAACATCTCTACTCATCTACATACGACAAAACAATTTCTTCTAACTTTATAATTAATGTCATTTTCTCTAATTATGGAGAAGAGTAAACTTTTATAAATTTACAAATATGATATGTTATTTTAATTAAGCTATGCCCTATAATTTTTTACCTTTTAAGAATTTTTACGTAAAGACTCTAATGTCTATTGTGAAATTTTCTTTTATCCATGTATATGATGAATTTATCTATAAAAAAAAGATTTTAATATCTTTCTCTACCACGATCAATATCCTAGCTGGCAAGAAGCATATATTAATGAGATATATTTTATGAGCAAATTTTTATATCCTAAAATGGATGAAAGAGCATATGTCAGATAGTCAATTGAGCTCAATGAACACAACTTAGATGAAAAAGTTTATAATTTAAACTTGCTTTCATCATTACCTAAAAATTTGACCTTCATAATCAACAATTATATAGATATATATTCTTTGAGGTCTCCAAGGTCAGAGAAATTATTTTGTGTGGACACTGGACTGTTCGGAGGCAAATCAGAACACGCCATGTCACTCGTTACACAGTGGTACATAGCTGTGGTACACAACAAACGGGTGACGTGGCGCGTTCTGATTCTACTTCGAATGGCGTTCGTGTCCGCACAGAATAATTTCACCCAATATTATTGGGTTTTACTTATTTGATATATTGAGATTGTTGTTCATCATGATCAAGCTTTTAGGAAGTGATTAATTGATAACCATGTTTTGAATAGTTTAGGCTTCATTTGAGATGACTTTATTATTATTTCTTAAAATAAATTTTTAGTATAAAAATTAAAATTTTAATACTTTAAAACTATTTTAAGAAGCTAATTATTTTAGTGATCCGACCGCTGCATTTGACTGAGTCAACATCAGACCTTTACTAGACAACTGTGAACCGGACCAGATAAGCGCTCCAAATTGAATCCTCAACAGCTCTCCATTATAAATCCTCCACTTCCTCTTCTCCTTCGTCACTCAACAGCAGAAAAAAAAAAAAAAGTTCAGAATTTTCATAGTTTTCGACTCCTTTGTGCTTCTTTGATCACTCTGGGGATCGAACATCGGACCTGTAAACCAACAAGATGACCGACGACAAGAAGACCAAGGTGAAGAAAGGCTGGCTAGTGGTGGCCGTGGGCCTCGACGGCGAAGAAGATGCCGGCGGCGACGGATTCCGGCGGTTCGCCATTCCAATATCTTATCTCCACCACCCGCTCTTCCTAAGGCTCCTCGAGGCCGCGCGAGAGACTTACGGTTACAAGACGTCTGGCCCACTCCGTCTCCCTTGCTCCGTCGAAGACTTCCTTCACCTCCGGTGGGTCATCGATCGGGAGCGGAGCTCCGGCAGCATCCACGCCAGCCTCTCTCTCCATTCTTGCTGATTCGCCCCTCTTTCTTTCGTTATATCTATATATATATACTAGCTAACAGTATATCTGCTCCTCCAAATAATTGAGAAGAGTTGCAGTGGGTGTTCGTTGTGCGGTGGTTAGGAATCTGTAGAAATTTTGAAAGCTTCGATATGATCATCTATTTCTTAGATGATATAATTAGTGTATCACATGTGAGTAAACCAGTCATGACATTTGACAATAAGAACTCAAATGATCTTTTTTTTGCTTTATGGGCTGAGCGGTAGTTGAGATTTGGATCACATCTGAAGAGTGAGAAGTAAAAACAAAACTCTTCATAATTCAGACAAGCACTAATATTGATTTTATGATGAGTGAAATTTGCAAAAAACAAGGAGGACTGGGGCTTAAAATTTAGCTCCACTAGAGTTAAACTATGGGTGCAAACGAGTCGAGTCGAGCTTGAGTTAGAATGTGTTCGAGCCGAACTTGACTGTAAAATATCGAGCTCGAGCTCAAACTCAAGTCGAGCTCGAGCTCGACTCAGCAAGGGACAATGATCTCGTCGAGCTGCAATTGGAGCCTATTAACGGACCCCGGTTAGCGCCTGCTTCGTCTGCCTACATCAACGCCTGCGTCATCCGTGTCTTCCCGCCAGCACAAGCCCCGCGTCCGCATCTTCCCACCGGCAAAGCCTCGCGCTTGCTTCGGCTCTTGCGTCGTCCGCCTTCCGTCAACGCCTGCATCATCCAAACAATCTCGCCCCTGCGTAATTTTCATTTTTTCCGCGAGTTTGAGACCCATGGTTTCATTTTCCCTCACGCATGTGATCCACAGTTACGCGAGCGTCAAGCAGCTTGGTGTTCGAACTCGGCTCGTTAAACAATTTCGAGCTCAGTCGAGCCCAAGCCGGCTCGACTCGGTTGCACCCCTACTTTCAACACAAACAAATTGGGGGTTCTAAGTTTCACAATTTCTGTCGCATCTAAAGAGCAAACAAGATGATATGTTAAAACTGGAGTGAGAGAGTTTGAAGCATCAGATTTGGACAATCGTCCTGTTGCTTCTTAAGTTGGGCATGTAAATGAGCTGATTTTGGCTGCAATTTGACGAGGTTGGTCTTTGGCAAATCGACCATGATTCTTCCATCAGATTAGCCTTTTAATTTTCTCTTCAAATCACTTGCTTGCCTTACTGGTATGTCCATAACTTTTGAGAAATTGGGCTGATCGGGCTGTATCTTCTCGGGCATTCTGGAGCTTGTTCGGAGGCTATTCAAATTGCTTCTGATAGGTGTTAATGGCCTTTCCCTTTTAAGTGGTAATTATGGCCTTAACAAAATCGATTAGATCAGCATAGAAGCATATTATGAATATTTTTTTTATAATTTTTCGGAGCTCCAAATCTATAATTATAAAACAATTTATATAATATCGATCTGCATTTAAAACAAAATAATTTACATAATTATATTTATTTCTTAAGATTTTTTATTATCAATATATTTGAAGTCGCTAAAGTAATTAAATCCATTTTCTATTCTTGAATTCGGCTTAACAGAGAAGCAAAAAAAAAAAAAAAAAAAAAAAAAGAACCAAAGAGAGGGAAATGAAGAAGAAAAGCTTAGGTTTGGATATCGTAGAGTGATTTTCATCAATCGATCACCTTGTTGGAAATTTTGCTCATTTCATTGTAAGGAACCATCATCATATTTCTAATTTAAAATTTTTTATTTATTTTTGTATTTGTCGCATTTTAACTAGTCAAAATTTGTGAAAGTTATGATATATTATTTTCTAGCAACATTGTATTATATAAATTTTGGTATGTGATAGATGTCGATAATGTAAGCATTTTAACTATAATATTATTGAATTTCATAGGATAAATGGAAATTACTGTATTTTATCGTTTATGTTAATTACATAACTAATATATTTATTGTAAATATATTGTTAATATAAGTTTTTGAAGTGATTGTGGGCATGTGATTGAGTAATAGATGGTCGTTATTATTTTTATAGTACTTTAATATAATGTGTGTGTGGAGAAAAATAAATAAATTTTTTTTTTTTTGGCGTTGGCTGTAAATTGACTAACATATATAAGACAATGTATTTTACTTTAAATATTGTAGTTTTGTGTTATCCTCTTTTGATTTACGTGATTCACTAATTAAAAGTTATAAGGAGATGATTATTGTGTCAACGGGCAATGAGCAACGACTCTATTTAATGAGCTAACAATTTACTATTGCTGATTAATGATTAATGATTGCTATAAAAATTCCACTTTAACTAGGATTCCTTTCTTCTTTAGTGTTTTATTAGAATGCTTGTTATCACTAATTTATTAATTAATAATGTATAGCCTTGATGATATTGTCTTGATTTATTGTCACTGTATAGATCTACTATTACCACTACTGTTACTATCGATGTTTATGCATATACTATTCTTCTAATAATGCTATTGATACTATTTCTGATTCACTGATACAAACGCATATAATATATACATACTGAGCACGAGAGATACTGGATATACTAAATATGTGATTTATATACTAAACCGACACTGATCAAGAATGACCTACTAAGCATGGAATGCATTGTTATTGTTACCTTTATTCAGTTTTGCTTCGTTGATATGATTTCAATGTGTGTTGAAGTGACCTCTATACCGATTTAGTGGGCTACCGAGTTACAAATTTCACAATTTCTTCACTATAAGGTTTTACTGGATTATTTTAATGGTTTCTCTATCATATTGATTTCTTTAATGTATTGTTTTATTGTTTTCGGGCTCTACTGATGTCTTTTTGTTATCATATGTGAGTTTTACTATTTTTGTATTGATTCATGATCATGTGAATGCTACTACAATGATTTGACCGCTGACATGCATATTACTCTTTTATCATGTTTTAAGTTCAATTGTAGAATTTAGTTACTTATTGAACTCTTGAACTTATTCTATGTGACTAAATGATTTCAGGTTAGAACAAACGTGTAAAAATGACTAGAATTTTTTTAGTTCAGGTTCTTGTTATTTTAATTAGACTTTTGAATTTGGAATAGAGTGGTTGTGATATGACTTTATAAATAATAAGTAGTATACATAATTTTTTAGAAAATCATATATATATATATGATCGATAGTTTTATCTCCACTGGTATTTATATTGATAAAAGAAATTATATAGCTCTAATTGTTGTATATTAAAAACTAAAATAATAATTCTTTCAAATTAGATTCTAGGATATCACAAAAAGAGTGTATTAAAAGCCTATTAATGTGCATGATATAGTCTTGAAATAACCAATGTTCTTGTTAGGGTCATATGACCCATTATAAAAGTTTATCACTAATAACTTTAATCTATCGAGCTAATGACATCAATTAGAGGCGAAGACTCATAAAAATTATAGCATGAAGGAAGCAAATTATTTCATCATAATTGAAAATTCCTTTACAACCATCCGACATAACTTCTTTAAAAGGACATCATGGATAGTGTCAATGAGGCCAGGTCAGTTAAGTATATAATAACTATTAGAGGATTATAAATAGTCTTGGTTGCATGAGGTGGATGGATGAAACTAATAGTGTCGATGAGGTCATTTTTAGGTTACAATAGAAAAACAATTCTACCTAAATGGCGAGAGGGTATTAAGTAGCGGTGTCAATTTTTGAGACGACCCGAAACACGACCCGATACGGGTCCGGTTCGGGTTCAACAAATCAACCCGTTTTAAAAATTGGGTCAGGTTCGGGACCCAGCAACCCGAAAATGACCCATAATTGACACGAAAACTCCTATTTGACACGGAAATCCGAGATACCCGTTTTTGACCCGAAAACTAGCAATTTTAGGTTAACTTCGAGTCATTCGTGTCTAGTCGGGTTTGGGTCTAGAAACCTGATCCGTTTTTAAAAATGGGTCGGGTTCGGGTTGACCCGAACAGTGCCGGGTCGGGTTCGTCCGGGTCAGTTCTGGGTTCAACCCGAATCCGATCCGTTGACCCGAATTGACACCCCTAGCATTAAGCTGGTGTCCCTGAGTTGGACCGCCTAAGTAAACTATGACTTACAAAAGGCATAATATTTTTATTTGAAAATCTTAAAGAGGAGAATATCACATAGTCTAGGTTGATGAAGGCAACTTCATTATATTGGTTTAAAGCTATCGTGGTATGCCATTCTCTCAAGTTAGAGAAGACAGTATTATAAAGCATAAACAATTAGGGGATCTCGTACTAAGTCAATGGAAAATCTTTTAAAATAATGGAAGATGAAGGGTGTTGGTGTCAGTTAAATGATGGGAGATGGCAAACTTCAGTATTGATCGAAAAGTGTGACAATGCATGAAATTGGCCTATAGACAGTGTAAGTTTTGTCAACGATGGTGGATGTCGATGGTGGTTGACGAATAAGTGAAGAGAGAACTTTGTAATTCTCTTAGCCTTTAAATACTCTCCTCTTAAAATCATCTATGAATGTGTAGAGGTAGAGCATATTTATTAATTTCTAAAACAATGATGCGATCAATTTTGTAATATTCCTAAGCACTTCTTTAGATATTTGTAGGGATATAGATTGAGCATTAGATATTTGTGAGTATCATAGCACTTTGATGATTTATAATTGACCGAATATAGGTGTTTGCTAGATTCATCATATCAAGATCTTCATTGTTATTATAAGCATACCAAATTCAATGAATGTTCAACTCTCCAAATATTTTTGCTAATTTATAAATTACTTCCAAATTCTTGATTTACGTCCATTTGAAGCCGGATCAAATTACTTTTCGAACTAATTGATTCATTATATTAAATTGCATAGTCTACATCATAAATTTGTTGAAAATATAATTTGGGCAATCCATTTTTTTTTTCAATTTCAAATATTTGGCTATTTTAAGATATGAAAATTTAAGTCAAAATCTCTGTTTAATTTTATGGTTATGTATTCTTTAAAATAACTTTATAACCCACCGATGTGTAGCTTGGTTGGTGGACGAGTACGGTTGAGGGCCCCAACCCATACTCGATTCCCCTCGAGTGGTAAGGCCTCTTAAATGGGGCCCAATCAAATGTTAGCCTGGAGGTTTCTGGGGTGAGTATCTCTTCTTGGTCAGTCAAGTATTAATCACACCTCCACGGAGGTGACAACCAGTGGAGAAATTATTAGGTACGGAGTGCGGACAGGAGAACCATCTGCACACTAGTATAAAACCGTGCTCGGTACCGTTCGGTACCACTCGGTATCACTGGGTACCGCTTGGTACCCTGTGTCTGTGCGGACGGTTCTCACCCCGTCCGCACTCCGTACCTAATAATTTCTCCAACCAGTGGATACCCGTTCCAAAAAAAAAACACTTTATATTTTAATTAAGTCAACACGTCAGACTGAATTCCAACAATGATTATATAATTATCCGAGTTCGCGTGCAGCAACATTTGACTAAGGTCAACATCTGACTTGAACTAACTTTGGACTGGCTCTAATACGCGCTCCGTATTGAATCCTTATTCTTCACTCTATAAATCCTTCACTTCCTCTTCCCCTTCGTCACTCACAGTAAGAGAAAGGAGGAGTTCGAATTTTGCATAGTTAATCTCCGATCCTTGCTAGCTTCTGTGATCGCTAGCTGTGAGCATCGATCGACCATCTGACTTGTCGCCGGTGATCCAAATATCCAACCCACAAGATGGCGGACAACAAGAACACCAAGGCGAAGAAAGGCTGGCTAGTGGTAGCTGTTGGCCTCGACGGCGATGAATTCCGGCGGTTCACTATTCCGATAACTTTTCTTCACCATCCGCTCTTTCTGCAGCTGCTCGATTCGGCGCGAGAGACCTACGGGTACTCGGCGGAGGGCCCGCTTCGTCTTCCCTGCTCCGTCGAAGACTTCCTACACCTCCGGTGCGTCATCGATCGGGAGCGGAGGGCCGGCGGCGGCCACGTCGGCCTCTTGCTCCATGCTTGCTGATATGTCTCTTTCTTTTTGTATATATTTACTCCTCTAAACAGATGAGAGGAGTTGCAGTGTGCGCTCGTTGTGCGCCTAAGGATCAATAGGAATTTTGAAAGTTCGGTAAAAATTATGTGAGAATTATATGTTTTTTTTTTTTGGACATTTAGGTCATTTAAGGTAAAGTCACACACACAACGCATACACAAGGACTCGAACCTTGGACCTCTTAGTTGGAAGCCTAAGCTCTCAACCAAAAGGCCAAGGGGAGTTGTGTGTGAGAATTATGTGTTGATGAGGAGTTTAAATTTAGCGCAGAAATTAAATATTACTCCTGATAGAATTATATATAATAAAAAATATATAATATTTATATAATCATTGATATAGCGGGCCCATTATGATCTGAACCGCCAACCCGACCTAATTTGGTAATTTCAACTCAAAAAATTCAAGTTCAATTGACTTGTTTAATAAATGGGACCTGTTTGGATTCGGGTTGAATTTTTCAACCAGTTTATCAATTGATTCAGATCGACCCCGTAAACCAACTTTTGACCTAAAATGACTCATTTAACGTCTTTTTTATTAATTTTTTTACTTATGAGTATAATCCTATTAATTTTTTATCAAATATCACTAACTTTATAGTTTTTAAGTTATAAAAAAATTAATCAAAATGGATTAACGTACGGGTCTGGTTTGGGTTGATTTTAACCCATTTATTAAACGTGTTGGGTTCACTAGACTTGATTTTGGTCGAATCAATTTTGAGTTAGACCAATTTCTGACCCATTAACCTATTTTGATTCCCCTACTTATAATCTTGTTATTTGCTTTAGTTTACATCTTAAACTTAAAGATTATTTATTTGTTTTTGAAGTAAATGGAGAGAAAAGTATTTCAAATATAAAAATTTGAATATTACTATTGTTTGATTCGAACTTAAGAAAATGTGCTGGAAAGTGGAACGATGTTTTGTTATCATTAATTAAATATTAAGAAATTCCTGTTTTGCTTCATCTTCTTCCCTGCTTGTGGTATTTTTACACGACAAATTATAGATAATTATTACTAAACTGATAATTAATTTTATTGTGAGACAATAGTTTGCCATCCTTTAATTGTGATCAAATTGTTAGATAATAATACAAAATAAGAACAAGAACCGCAGGACACTTCACACATACGGTTAAAAGACAGCCTGGATAGTACGGCTTGTACGAATCAAGACAATGTAACGCAATATCTGCTGTATAAATATATGTCATTGGTAAGGAATTAAAGGAGAAAAACTCTTTACTTTGTTTATGGTCTTTCGTCTGAATATTCCATGTTTCTTTAGTTAACATGATATAAGAGCACAGTTGATCTTTGATTTTTTTTTTCGAGATCTCTCTTCTTCGTATCTTCTCATGGCTAGATCTACCTCCTCCCCACCGTCTATTGATAGCATTTCCTCTATCAACTCAGTGCAAATCCCTTCGCAACTGAAATTCTTGATTAGCAATATCAAGAATCTTGTGTCGTCGTCGTTAACTTCCGAAAACTTTCTGATATGGTGATCTCAAGTTGAAAAGGTATTTGTAGCAAACAGATTCAAGGGATTTCTTGATGGATCAAATCCCTGCTCGACACAGCAAGCTTCTACCTCTAATGGTGCTCAATCGTCATATGATACATGAGTTCTGATTGATCAGAATCTTGCTGCGGCATTATTGTCTGTCATTTCTAATTCCATCTTGCCATATGTTCTATCATTAGCGCATTGTGTGGACATTTGGACTACTCTCAATCATCATCTTCAAGCATCAACAAGATCGCGCATCATGCAATTGAAAAATGAACTTCACTATCTCTCAGAGGAAATCAAACCATGACTTAATACCTACTTCAGGTAAAATCCAAAGTTGATGTGATTACGGCTATGGGCTATCAAGTTGATTCAGAAGACATGATACTGTACACGTTAAATGGGCTACCAGCAACCTATCAAGCCTTTAAGACAGCTATTCGCACAAGTCGTGAATCTTTAAGTCTTGATGAACTTTACACTTTGCTATGTAGTGAAGAATTAACTCTGGCTCAAAAAGTAACCCAAGATATGCAAATTATTACAAATTTCAAATAAAACAATGGCGTTAGCTGCACCTCGAGGAAGAGGATGTGGTTGCAACAATCATGGACGCTATTCGAACAACAATAATCCTCGAAATCCTATGGGACGAGGAGACAAATCATCAAACCACAATATAGTTTGTCAAATCTATGCGAAACAGGGACATTCTGCTATCAAATGCTAGTACATACATGATACCATGTATTAAGAACCATCATCCAAATCTGATCTCTTCAGACAGATGAAAATCGATCAAATGACTGATATCTGGACAACGGTGCGTCCACACATCTCACAGCAAATTCTTCACACTTCACCCCAGCTGAACCATATACATGAAACTCCCAAGTTAGGCTAGGCAATGGTCAACAACTATCCATTCAAAATATTGGTAAAGGTCTACTTCCAACACCCACATGTAATCTCAAACTAAATCACATTCATCATGTTCCAAATCTACCATTCAATTTGTTGTATGTACATCAACTAACCCGAGACAATAATTGCACTGTCTCATTTTCTTCTTATGGATATCAAATCAAGCACCTGCGAACTCAACGTCTTTTGCTTCAGAGACCTAGTCACAATAGTCTTTATCCCATAAATCTCTCTCACACCGCTTCTTCGTTAGCTCTGTTTTCAGCTCAAACTATTCCCAATTTATGGCATAGTCGCCTTGGTCATCCTCATTCTCGCAAACTTAAAATACTAGCTAAACTTCATCCTACTATATTGAAGCCGGATCAAATTACTTTTCGAACTAATTGATTCATTATATTAAATTGCATAGTCTAGATCATAAATTTGTTGAAAATATAATTTGGGCAATCTTTTTTTTTTTTTCAAATTCAAATATTTGGCTATTTTAAGATATGAAAATTTAAGTCAAAATCTATGTTTAATTTTATGGTTATGTATTCTTTAAAATAACTTTATAACCCACCGATGTGTAGCTTGTTTGGTGGACGAGTACGGTTGGGGGCCCCAACCCATACTCGATTCCCCTCGAGCGGCAAGGCCTCTTAAGTGGGGCCCAATCAAATGTTAGCTTAGAGGTTTCTGGGGTGGGTATCTCTTCTTGGTCAGTCGAGTATTAATCACACCTCCAATTGCCCTTTCGGAGGTGGCATCAAGTGGATACCCCTTCAAAAAAAAAACACTTTATATTTTAATTAAGTCAACACGTCAGACTGAATTCCAACAATGATTATATAATTATATCCGAGTTCGCGTGCAGCAACATTTGACTAAGGTCAACATCTGACTTGAACTAACTTTGGACTGGCTCTAATACGCGCTCCGTATTGAATCCTTATTCTTCACTCTATAAATCCTTCACTCCCTCTTCCCCTTCGTCACTCACAGTAAGAGAAAGGAGTAGTTCGAATTTTGCATAGTTAATCTCCGATCCTTGCTAGCTTCTGTGATCGCTAGCTGTGAGCATCGATCGACCATCTGACTTGTCGCCGGTGATCCAAATTTCCCACCCACAAGATGGCTGACAACAAGAACACCAAGGCGAAGAAAGGCTGGCTAGTGGTAGCCGTTGGCCTCGACGGCGATGATTTCCGGCGGTTTACTATTCCGATAACTTTTCTTCACCATCCGCTCTTTCTGCAGCTGCTCGAGTCGGCGCGAGAGACCTACGGGTACTCGGCGGAGGGCCCGCTTCGTCTTCCCTGCTCCGTCGAAGACTTCCTACACCTCCGGCGGGTCATCGATCGGAACGTCGGCCTCTCGCTCCATGCTTGCTCATCTGTCTCTTTCTTTTTGTATATATTTACTCCTCTGAACATGTGAGAGGAGTTGCAGTGGCGCTCGTTGTGCGCCTAAGGATCGACAGGAATTTTGAAAGTTTGGTAAAATATTATCTGAGACCTATGTGTTGATGAGGAGTTTAAATTTAGCGCAGAAATTAAATATTACTCCTGATAGAATTATATATAATAAAAAATATATAATATTTATATAATGATTGATATAGCTGGCCCATTATGATCTGACCCGCCAACCCGACCCAATTCGGTAATTTCAACTCAAAAAATTTAAGTTCAATTGACTTGTTTAATAAATGGGTCCTGTTTTGATTTGGGTTGAATTTTTCAACCAGTTTATCAATTGATTCAAATCAACCCTGTAAACCAACTTTTGACCTAAAAATGACTCATTTAACGTCTTTTTTTATTAATTTTTTTTTACTTAGGAGTATAATCTTATTATTTTTTTATCAAATATCACTAACTTTATAGTTTTTAAGTTATAAAAAAAATTAAACAAAATGAATTAACGGGTCTGGTTTAGGCTGATTTTTAACTCATTTATTAAACGTGTTGGGTTCACTTGACTTGATTTTGGTCGGATCAATTTTGAGTTAGATCAATTTCTAACCCATTAACCTATTTTAATTCCCCTACTTATAATCTTGTTATTTGCTTTAGTTTACATCTTAATCTTAAAGATTATTTGTTTTTGAAGTAAATGGAGAGAAAAGTATTTCAAATATAAAAATTTGAAAATTACTATTGTTTGATTCGAACTTAAGGAAATGTGCTGGAAAGTGGAACGATGTTTTGTTATCATTAATTAAATATTAAGAAATTTCTGTTTTGCATCCATCTTCCCTGCTTGTGGTATTTTTACACGACAAATTATAGATAATTATTACTAAACTGATAATTAATTTTGTTGTGAGACAATATATAGTATGCCATCTTTTAATAGTGATCAAATGTCCTTCTAATTTAAGAATTTGTCTTGCAAAATTGAGCAAAAATGCATAATTTTTTTAGAATGTCGAGCATTAAGAGCACGGGTCCTTACCTCTTTATGGTAAATTTATTCATACAAACAATAAAATTATGACCCTCGTTCTTATCCTTATCTTGATTAATTTAGAGGTAATTATGTGAGCCATCATAATTAATCATGATTATCTTGGAGATAATTATGTGAGCCATCATAATCTTGATTAACTTAGAGATAATTTTGTAAGCCATCATAGTCCTTTATCTAGAATGTTCATATTTCTTGAATTTTAATAAAACCAGTGTTTTGTTTCTATCAATGTTGTGAGTATTGGAACTTAGTGTGTATTGATCTAGGGCTCATATTAATCATTCTTGTAGATGTTTCTCTAATACTGGCTTGTCAGTCTCCTTATCTACCTCAGGTGAAAGGACTATCATAATCTATACGTGGTATGGTAGGGCTAGAGGCACAATTAAATGTTGTTCTATATAATATGGTGCTAAAGACTTAAGTGCCTGGTATCAATCCTATATGCACTGATGGAAAGTAGCATGTGTAACACCCTAGATTGATCAGTATTTCGTTCAACCTATTTTGATCAAATTGAAAAGAAAAATTCTTGAATTTCTACAATTTGAATCATTCTGAATGTGCGTGAGAGTGTTTTGTAAGCATTTAAAATTTTAAATGTGTTGTAAAGTAGGTCACGATAGTATTTTTGCATGTTTACGAAATCTAAAATTATACCCCTTGGGTGTTGCGACATTGGTGTTTTCAACGCCCCAGCTGAAGGTTGTTGGGAAAAATCGTGATTAATTTGACAATCCAGCACAAGACGGCGTGCTGCGGCACTGTGAGTTTCTGTAGAGCGTCCCGGGCAACGCCATGGGGTGCCGCGGCGCTAGGCTATTTTCTATTATTTTAAAATATCTCAAAATAATATTCATTAATTTATTCCATTTTCATTTGAGTAATCGATGTAGTGAGAGGAAGAGAGTAATTTTAGAGAGAGAAAGTTGGCTTTGAGCTGCTTAGGTTGTTTTCTGCTATCGGTCAAATTCTAAAAGGTATTCGGATTAAGGATTTTCTCGTTTTTTAATTTTTTTTTCGATATAAAAAAATAAGAATAACTCTATATCCGTAAATCTTTTATCATGTAACTTTCTGTATATTGTTGAGACATCCATTTTAAACATTTTGACATTTTTCTAAAAAAAAGATCAACAGGATTTTGAGAATTTCGTTGTTTTAATTGAATAAAAATAATCCTGACACAGAAAATATTATTGTTGTACAATTTAAGTCTTATAATATTGTTCTGCACAATCCTGATGGCTAGGGCGATGCCCTAGCGGAGCCCCACGGCATCGGGGAGAGAGATTTACCGATGATTAGTTTTTATGAAAGCACTTGTTATATATCGCCTGTCTGGAACTTTTATTTTATCCAGTGAACGTACGCTCCTCTACGTTCGGTTTTAGGCCAAAACAGCGCAATACCGAGTTTTTTGAAAAAACTCGGTACAACTCGGTACTCGGTACTCGGTACTCGGTATTGCGCGTTTTTGGCCTAAAACCGAACGTAGAGGAGCGTACGTTCACTGGATGTAATAAAAGTTCGTATTGTAAGGGATGGCTAAACTTATTAATTTCAAATAATAATATATTTAATTATTTATCAATTTATTTATATATTAACCTCATGATTAAACATTATTACTAATTTTTCATGCTTTTATTAATGTTAAACTGAATTGAGTGATTTAAAAAAAACCCTCAACTTTTTTTAAATTTATGAAATTTATTTCCAATTTGTCTATGGGAGAATTCATTAGCAAATAGTATTTATGCATGCTATCCCTCTCATTAGGATGATAATCTAAATTTTTTTTCTCAATTTGAGATCAGTAGGGACATCAGCATAATTTATTTATGCATGGCTTTGTTTAATATGCGTATAACTTTTCTCATAAAAGTTTCTGATCATTTCCTTCAAATTTTCTTTTGAAATACAAATGCATATCTAATTTGGATGAAAACAACGTCACGAACAGGGATAATTATAAGGCTAACAACAAATAGAGGAAATCAGAAAAATTTTCCCCAATGTCACAAAGGTAACACTAAATAATCCTTACCTCAGGTTCAAGTTTCTTGCAAAGACCATACCTGCCACAAAAGGAAGAACAAAAACCATTAATATAAATACACATTAGAAAAATGTTAATTGTAAGGCTTTATTAGATACAAGCTTAACAAAACGAAGACATCAAGCATGATCATGAAGAAATTACTTTTACTGATTAATTAATCAGATTTGTAACACAATAAAACAATGTGAAAAACAGTCAATCGTTTGTGTAAAACTAATTAACAAAACATAAATTTCACACATTATAAAGTTTTCTAATTTACCAACTCAATTTTAAATAAAAATAACCTCTCCCCACATAAGTCTTAATGCATATCTAAGTTCAAATCAAAGTTGATTCATTCGAGAAAATACAAAAAAAAAAAAAAAAAAAACACTCAAGTACTTTTTAATACAAGTAGATATACGAGTAAATTGGTGTGTGTTGCATGCTAGGTCGACCGGGATTTTCACTGGCCTAAGAACAGTACTTCCTCGTCACAAAAAAAAAAAATCATTACGGAAAAAAGAAGGAAGTAACGGGAGTTCCACCTGAAAGAAGAAGCCTTTGTTGTCCGCTCCGCTCCGTGGTTCATGCACGCATAAAAGAAGCAAGGCTGACGAGAATTGTTTTGGGGTAGGCGGGTGGCATTGGGGATGACTAAAAAATATCTAATATTAATAGTTTGTTTTAGGCAAGTAATTAAAAAGTAATAAAATCATTAATTAGACATTAATCACACATCCAGTGGGGACCCATCCCCCCAAGGCCCTAGTTTAAATCCACCCGTGCATCTTGGTTTATAAGTTATGAGCTTTGGCTACTAATAAAGAAGTCCTAAGTTCAAAGTTTACGTATATGCATGATATGTATGTGCGTTTGCCTTAATGACTCAAATGTTCAAAAAAATATTTATTTGCAATTAATAGATGAATAATCTGCGATCTATCATTTTAAATAAATAAATCAAAATCTATATTTCTATTTGAACCATTAAGACAAAACTCACAATCACATTATGCATATAAGATTCAAATTCAAGACCACTTAATTAATAGTGAAAATCACAAATCAATAAATCAACATTATTTATTTATTTATTTATTTATTAAAATAAGTTGTATAGGTCTGCTATCAGAATAGACGGCTCTTAAAGTGGACAGTGGGGACAAATCCGTAGGAAAGCCCTACACAACTCTTATAAAACTTACCATATGCATTGCTTTAAAGAACAAAGTGGATAAGCGTCTCTATCAGGAGAGCCTGGTTCGAAGATGGTCATTTAAATTTGAGAAATCTTTATAATAAATAATAAGTTATAAAATATATTATTTTAATTCATAATTTTAAAGATATTATCATATTCCCTTCTAACCAGCAGGCCAAAATCCTTTCCTAATTTAATAACAGAAAATTGTGGATGGATTTAAATTAATATTAGTATAATTTTTTTCCAAAAAAAAAAAAAAATCTCAAGAGAAGGACAGAGGGAGAGCGTTAATACGCCGTTAAACATCCATACTTTTCACGCATAGAATGCAGATGCGGGAATATAGCAATAACAGCACATTCATTTTAATTGCAACGTTAGAGTCGTGAAGGCACATGCCGCGAGTAAATTCTACGCGCGTGAGATCCAGCTCCTATCAATGCTCGTCCTTTTTAGTTGACAAAATTTTGTAAGAGTTTCCGGCGAAAGCGCCTTTTTCTTTTTTTATTAAAGAACTTTTTTTATTTATTACACTATTATAATATAGTCGGGGGCAAGGGGCAGAACCTTTGAGTCCTAAAAAATTTTTTTTATTATATAATTTTTTAGATAATTTGTCCTCTTTAGATAATTTGTCCAAAAAAGTTCAAATTAAAGGTTTAAAATATATTCAGAAGCTTCAAAACATTAATTACATGATCTAATGATATACAAATATGACATGCTTATAATCGAGCCGAGTGGCTCGACAAGATGAATCCAACGAGCCTAACATTACTTAATTATAACATCATAAATACACTTAAATGCTAAGCAAATGCTCCATGATTAAGATAACCAGTATGGGTCGTCCGATGGACCACTCCAAATTTACCTATTTTTTATATTTACGAGATATGCCAACTCTTCCCAAATGAAAGTGGGAATGGACTTTTGGAGGCTTAGACCTTAAGCTAGCTAGATTCAAGATAGCTCTGAGGCTTGAAGCATCCCAGAGTTCCACCCTGGCACCATCGCCAGCAAACCCTCATCATCAGGCTGTCACTGATGGACTTCTGCACGGCTATTGCCATTGGAACTTCATCCGGTAGCCATCGTCGACCTTCATCCAACCTCCGTCGCCCGCCGACTACGATCCCTCTAACCTCATTTGCCGACGATTATGGTCCCTCCGACGACCGTCACCCACTGGTGATGGTCCCTCCGACGACAGGCCAACATTCACTTCGGAATAACTCTCTTGTTAGTGAATTCTTCCAACTTCAACTATGTAATGTGCTCTATATGATATATATTTAATACATTGAGCCAAGACCTTCCCCTAAGAAAGAACATCATTTGTAATCAACTACAAATACTAGTAGAATCATTTTACTGGGCTAGGCCCCACGGGTTTTCTCCTTTCTAAAGTTTTTCACATAAAAGTCTTAATGATTCTTATGATTCTTGCACTTCTCTCTCTCATTTGCCTATGTGCTTGATCTTTGTACAAAACTAGTATGCTAAAATATATATCTCTCTACCGCCGCAAATGTTCCGGGATGCAACATTCATCTACAATAATTTTATTGTAGATGTCGTTATAATTATTTATATACTAATCAACAAGAATATTATAATTGATGTCATTAGAATCATGCATGAATCTTGATATAATATTATATTTGAAACTTTCAAAATTAATTTTAGGACTATCAAAATACTGAGGGTCTATTTGGGTAGAAATTATTCTTTGCAGTCATCGAACCGTCCGAAGATGAATCAGGATGTGCCACATCACCCGGACATAGCGGTACACAATAAAATAGTGACATGGCATGTTGTGATTCGCCTTTAGATGATGTTCGGGGACCGCACAAAATAATTTCTACCATTTGGGATGGCTGCATCTTTTTATAAATGTGATTATAAAGTTGTTATGGGGAATTTAATTTAAAAAAAAATGCTATAAAAATAGATTTCTAGCAAATAAATTTATGAAAACAATGAAAACGTAGGAGTCAAATAGAAATTATGGTTGCGATCTTAAAAAGTAAAATAATAAAAAAGTTGTCCTAAATGCTGCCTCATTTTAACAAACTTATAATCGAACACATCATCACCGATAAAGTTAATGCACACGTCAATGCATATCATTGATATAAACACTAATGGTTGCCATTTCCAGCATTTACACAGAAATATTTATAAGATCGATTCATGTTGTCGACACAAATAACGCACTTGTTGACTTTTATTACCCATAGATGCCAACTAAGGGTGTAAGTGAGCAGAGCCGACTTGCATGCTGGCCAATGTTGACTCGTTAATGTGCTCATGATGAGTTTAGTCTATCGAACCAAGAGTTCGAGCTTGAGCCTATACTCAAACTCACATATTAAATGGGCTCGAGTCGAGCTCTGTCTGGTTCGACTCGTAAGCTTGTTGAGTTGCTCAACTAACTTAAAATATATTAAAAATTAATTTAGCATTATAGAATATATACTTCAACAATTTTAAATTAATTCTTTATAAAAAAATAATAATACTAAAAATATTGAAAAAAATAATTGTTGCGGCCAGGAGTATTCGCGGCAGTAGAGAAATATATAGTTTATCGTCTTAGCGTTGTACGAAAATTCGGCACGCAATCAGATAAGAGAAAGGGTCTAGCATTTATGAGACACCAAGATTTTTACGTGGAAAACCCCTGTAAAAAGGGGGAAAAACCACGGGGCCTAGCCCAGTTTGAACGAATCCACTAGCATTTGCAGTCGATTACAAATGAGGCCTTTCCTTGGGAGAAGGCCTTAGCTTGATGTACATCTTATGGAGTACATTACATGATCTAAATACAAAGACTCATTGTTGACATGTTCGTTTGGTCGGAAGGACCGTAGTCGGCGGGTGAGGTAGGTCAGGAGGACCGTAGTCAGTTGGCGACGGAGGACTGTAGTCGGCGGGCGACGTAAGTCAGGAGGACCGTAGTCGGCTGGCGACAGAGGTCGGAATGACTGTAGTCTGACTACGAAGATCAGTAGGACAGCGTCAGATAGAAGTCCAGCAATGGAAAGAAATCCATCTTTGCGTAGACGTCCAGTGAAGTCCGATAACCGGTAGAAGTCTGGCATCGGGTAGAGACTTGGCGAAGAGTGAAGGTCCGACGTCGGGTAGAAGTCCGACGTCTATTGGTGGCGGAGGAGAAATCCGGCCTCCCTTGGGCGGAGTTTCGGCGTCAGGAGGGAACTCTGTTGCAAATTGGGAAGAATTTCAACATCACATGGAAGTTGTGCAAATTCCCGGCGTTTCCTGAAAATCCGACAGAGTTCCGGCGTCTTCAGGCGACAGGAAGAGCTCCGGCGGTGGTCGAGGAGGTGAGGAATCTCCTTTTCCCCTTTCTCCTTCTCCTTCTCTCCCTTCACTTCCCTCCCCTTTGTGTAGAATGAGGGCTCTATTTATAGTTTTTCTGGAGTGGCATAGTCTGTAAATAGGCGTGAGATCAGGGGCGAATTGGGAGTGATTTGAATGGACGGCCGATATCGAATCCTTTGATCATGCACCGTTCATTGGGCATTTGAAGGGCTTAATGGTGTCAGAATTCAATGATCTTGGGCTCGTTGGATTCGTCTCGTCGAGCCGTTCGATTTGAGTATAAGCTCGTCAAAATCGGATACCGTTTGGTAACTCAAATTGCGGTTTGAACCTTCCAACAGCGCTTTGAACCCTTGATTCGGACTCATTTGGGCTCGGATTGGGTTGATCTTGGTGTCGTTGGGTTCGTATTTCCGAGACGCTCAGTTTAACTGTAAGCTCGCTGAAATCGAAGTTCATATGCTCCCGAAATTAATTTTTGAAGTTTCCAACTAGCTTTTGCCTCGAGATTCGTGCTCGATCAAGATAATTTTTGCATGATGTATCAATAATAATTTTAAATTAAGAAATATAGCTCAACAAACGAGTCAAGCTCTAGCTTTTAAAACGAGCTCGAGCTAACAAATTTTTTAATGAGCCAACGTCGAGCTTACTAAAGACTCCATTCATTTACACCTCTAATGACAACAACATCAAAGTATGCCATAATGATAAAGCCTGCTCACTCTGTTTCCTATTATCGCTAACAACATCGACGCAAGACATGGACTGATGTACCCGACGACACAAACTCCGACTCACGGCCTCAATATCAAAATTTATATTAAACTTCCTCCATTATTATAATTTAATAGGCTTGTATAATGAATGATTTAGCCTACCTGTATAATAATAATCTTAAAAGTTAAAAGTGTTCCGTATAGAATGCTCCCCGAAAATTCTTTTGTTGGTCAATTAAATTATAATGATAGCAATTTGATGGGTCCTTTAGAGGAGGAATTATTACGTGTGGAGTGTGGAGTTCAGATTGGGACAACCGTCTGGTTTACTAATAAATATACTCAGTAGATACTATACAATACTCAGTAAATTTTATGTTGAGTATTTTTTACTGAGTATTTGTGTAGTATCTACTGAGTATACTTAATAAATCGAACGGTTGTCCCATCTAGACTCCGCACGCTTTTATAGGGATAACTTATTCTGTGTTGAGGTCGGACATAGCTGTACATCTGGAGGCGAATCAGGTGCAATCATGTCAGCAGTACCGAGTGATACCGAGCAATATTGAATCGTGGTACACAGCAAAGGGGTGACGCGACACATTCTGGTTGGCCTCCGGATAGTGTTCGGCATCTGCACATAATAATTAATCCTTTAGAGGCCATGCCCCCATAATACAAGTGGCAAAAATTGGATATAATGTATAGGGGTAAAATAAAAAATATAGTTAATATGTGGATATTCAAATCATAATTTTAAAACTCTATTTTGGGATTATTTAAAATTAAATTTTAATAAATTTATTAATATCGAGAATATGAATCCTAGGGGTGTCAAAATTTGAACTGACCTAGACCCGACCCGAAAAATTCTGGGTTCAAGTCAACCTGTTTGCATCAGGGGTCGGGTTGTGGTTCGAGTTTTTGACCCGTTTGTAAAAGCAGGTCGGGTTTGGGTTAATCCGGAAACCCGAAATCGACCCGTTTTGACCTGAGAAATTAACTCGTCACATCATACCAGCCTGTCCTGTCGCCTCACCCTGTTGCGTTGCCCAGTCACGTCTAATTGCGTTGGGGGAAAAACTGTCCGGCAAGAGTCTAAATACCGGAGGAGGCGATCAAGGCCCGGTACTCTTACGCAGGCTCCAGTTCACTCCCATTGGGGGAAAAACTGTCCGGCAAGAGTCTAAATACCGGAGGAGACGATCAAGATCTGGTTGGTGCAGTTTTTCTTATTGGGAGGTGAATGTCGTCCGCCAGAGCTGAGGGTGCCTTGAACGGTACACAAAAAGGTGGCCATGGCGCATCTGATAAGAGGCGAGCTTCAAAGAGCCAAGAGGGTCTTCAAGGTATATTCTTTCTCCCTTCTTCTCATTTTCTCATCCTCTTCGTATTAATCCTTAAGCATTATTTATTCGTTTATGTATGCTCCTCCAGGCGGCAGGTCGTTCGATGTGTTAGATGTTATTCCTTCTGCCCATAAAGTGATTGAGCCGGCACGAGCTCCTCGAGCTACGGAGGTCGATGAGGGTAGGAGATCGACGTTGATTGATGATGTCTCGTCATCAATTACTTCGGATGGCTTGATTATTCTTCGTAAAAAATTTCATCTGCCTAATGACTTAGTGATGGCTGCTCCTAAAGAGTCAGATCGAGCACGATATCCTCCAAGTGGGTTTATCACCATGTATGAGATGACGTTGCGTGCTGGTTTGAGGTTCCCTCTAGCCTTTGAGTTGCTCGAGATTTTTGGGGCATGTGGTGTCCCATTGGCCCAATTCTTATGCAGGACAGTTACAATCATTGTGGGCTTAGCAGTATTTTATAAGGAGCGCAGTGCTAGATTGTCCATTGACCACTTATCCAAGATGTGCAGACTCACAAGTGATCCCCAGGGGCGCATTTTATGTAGAGGTAACAAGTGGCTAGATTTTTCAACACGGGATCCTTCTAAGATTTGGTCCAGCTCATTCTTTTTTATAAAGAATGATTGGGGCCTTCCTGAAAAATGGGGGAAGTTAAAAGAGCTACCAGAATTCCCGCACATAGGAGAGGAGGAGATACTGAAAACTCTTAACTTTTCTGACACGAAGAGTCTTCAGGAGGAGTTACGTCACATTAGTCATTATGTGATGGAGGAAAAACTTTTCAAAGTTGGCCTTTCTTTTCAAGCTGGAAGATCTCATGCCATTCCATTGAAGAAGTCAAAGAGAGTTGGTGAAATAACTCCCAAAGGACAAGGAGAGAATGATTCTTCTCTTGTAAAGAAGAGAAGGGTGAATGAAGCAGTGGACTTGCCAGGCAACGGTGAAGTATGTAGTGAGGTCATTCGCCCTTCGACGATCGATGTTTCTGCCCATGATTCAGATAGGGAGGTTCGACCCCTTAAAATACCAATTCCTGAAGGGGTATTAAAACATGTGTGTTTTGGATGGCGGCGCGCAAAAGAAATGGTTAGTTATCTTGACATTCTTCTCATGTGCTCCCTCTCCCTTCAGCCCGATCTTCGTCGGACTACTGCCCGGCCGCCACCTGCCGGACATCCGTACGACCATCTCTAGACCTTTGATTGTCTCTCCAAATCACTGTAATTCGACCGTCTCTAAATCGAGGGACGGGTCAACCCTTGTAATTCACTCAAGTTTAGTGGAATATTTTCACCTGGGCAAGGCCCCGTGGTTTTTCCCTCTTCGGGCTTTCCACGTAAAAAAGATTTGGTGTTCTATTTCTCTCTTTCTGTTTGTGTGTTGGGTATTCGTGCATCGCTAAGACAAAAAGTTTACTTACTCTACCGCCACGAATCTTTCAGACCACAACAGATATAATAGAAGATAACAATGGGGAGCTCAATCGAGAAGGTAATTATATATGATATGTGTGTGAATTTGAGTTTAATTGGCTTAAAAGTGAAAAAATAATAATAAAAATTTTATGTCTTCCTTAATTAAGTGGATAAGGAACAAAAGATAATTCAGTTGTTCCCATCATTTTCCTTCAATTTTAATCGTTCTCCACAAAGTACCCATCCTTGTCTTGCGTTAATTAGCCTCCAAGTATTAAAGTCTCTCCATGTTGTCGCCTCCTAGCCGTGTTGCCTTCATGCACCATCGCCTCTCCACATCAACTTTTTCAATTTTTTATTCTATCAAACATTTTTTTTAAGACTTAAGGTTTTGTTTGTAACTTCTTTCTTACTACTTCATAAAGCAGTTTTAAGAAATAGTAAAAAAGTCGTTTCAAATGAAGTCTTAGGCTTCATTTGGGGCGGCTTTTTTGTTGCTTCTTAAAATAATTTTCTAGGACAAAAAATTTAATGTTTATACTAAAAAGTTGTTTTGATAAGTAGCAACAAAGCCTTCCCAAATAAGGCCTTATTTAGGATTTTAAATATAGGCTACATTCGAGACTGCTTTCTTACTGCCTCTTAAAGCAATTTTTTAGTACGAAAATTAAAATTTTTGTATTAAAAAGATGCTTTAAAAAATAATAAAAAAACCGTCTCAAATGAAGCTTTAATTGGTTTAGCTAAAGTCCTACGCACGTATAATTTTATGATTATTTGCTCTTCAAAATATTTTTAAATCTTAAAATTATTTCTCAAAAAAGAAAATGATCAAATTAATGCTTCAACTTTTTCCAAAGGATCAAAATAGTTTCTTATTATATAAAAGTATCAAAATTTTCTATTAATTTTTGAAATAGGGATCAAATTAGTCTATTAATGAGATCATTTTGATTCTTATTTAAAAAAATTGAAAGACTAAAATGGGACTTTTAAATAGCAGGATTATTTTAATCTCTTCATAAAAGGTCAAGGGATCATTTTGATCTTTATCACTTTCTCAAAATATTAGTGAGTTTTGTTTAATTTTTTGTGTATAATTTTTATTTCTATCTGTTATATTTATGTTTAATAAATATAACCACATTATTTGATATAATTCAATATTAATTATCTCTACTTGGAAATAATTGGTTTTATTCATTTCAATTATCTAAATATTTAGAGATTAAATTCAGTTCCTTTCAAAAATGAATTAGATTAAGATTAATAAACAAATCGAATTAAACTATAAATTATTTATATAAAACATCAATGTAAATAAAACTTATCTCACATCAAACCAGCTAAGAATATAAAGAAAGAAAAAAATATATCTTCTATAAAATTCTTATAATATATAATATTTCCATCACCATAGAAGTCATCTGATTTATCATATATTATTTTATCATAATTTTTCACATATTGCAACCAAAATATTTGGGCCACAAAATTCAAGATTGGATAGTAAGATCATATGATCTTTTTTTAGCAAAATTGTAGCGTTTTTAGTGAAGTTAGACAAGAAAACCCAACAATTCTAATAATGCCTAAATCTAAGTCTCCATTGACCAAAATCAAGTACTTAAAAGCATGGTTACAATCTTATTGAGCCTATTTAGGGGCAAATATTCTCCAAATTTTACATTTTTACACACCTAATACTCCCAACCCGACAAGGCAAATATGATCAGACAAAGATCACTCAATTTTAAGCTTATTAAGATATTGAAATGCTTAAAAAGCATAAGATGATCAAAGGGGATGTATTTAAAATGTCTGATGATCACCATTTTTGTACATTATCACAAACTTCAAGAATCATCATCTCATGTTCTCCACCACATATTATTGACCGATGTCAATGACCACTATTGATCGTTTGCAATCGCTCGCCGTCCATTGTCATTGACAGCTACCATTATCCATCCTTCGATAGCTGCTATCGCTCATCTATTATCACATGTTATTTGTTTGGCATTGACAATCATCGTCACTTGTTCTCCAATGCTCATTGTTGTCCAATGTTAACATCAACAGTCCTTCGACCAACATTAACAACCATCATCCCATGTTCGATCTCAGGCCTTGGTGCTCACCACCAACATTCATCATCATTTGTCATGTAACCATCAACATTCACCTTCCAATATCATCGATGAGCATTGCAGCTGACAATCTTTTTAAGTTTTTAGACAATGAAGAATGATGGATTATTATAACCTTAAGCATAAATAGTTGAATTATTTTAACTATATTAGACCCTATGAGTTGTACTTACCTAGTTTTCACACACAGAAAGTTCCACATCTTTCGTTAGATTAGTGTTATTTATTTGTTTATGTATAACATTTTCATGCAATAATAAGATTATAAGACACTATATAATGCTAAATATTTTAGCATTCAATAATATTTTAAATTTTTATCAACAATAAAGACAATTATTGAATGGATTAAATTCTATTTGATCTGTGCCGAATTAAAAAGTAGCCAGTTTTTTTTCAGATTGTAATGTGCCTAATTAAAAATGTTATAATTAAAAATTTAACTTAAAACGATATTAAATAGAGCCAACTCATATCATGATATCGTGGAAGAAATGTCTATAACAAATTAACAATAAATAAATTCAATCATTTATTTTTATTCAATATATTATAAATTCATCATTAGTTAATCATATCATAGCTATAAGTGTTAGATCTAAGTTGTATGTTGGTGTCACCCGACCTTACTAGTACATGAGCACAAGACTATAACCCGCGAACTTGTGGTGAGAATGAAAAGAGAAGAGGTAAATTCTATGTAAGTATTCTACTAGCTTACTTTTCTTTACAAAATGTTCATTTTCACTATTTATTTATAAGAATTCGATGGCTACATGAAAGGCTACAAGAAAAGCTGTATAAAATAAATGAATAAAATGCACACTAAAAATAACACTTAATTTGGACTGTCATAAAGATGTGTAATGCTCTGATTAGCCCAATGAATAATTGTGTCAAGTGTTAGAATTTAAAGGAGATAGAAAAATAATTTCATCGTCTCCGAAAGACATGCCAAATCATTAAGAAGAATTATCTGAAGCGTACATGAATCCAATGAAAAGCAAAATCAAGGTCTTCGATCTTCCACGTTTGATGCGGCGTTCTTTTAGAGAGCGAGAGACCCCTTCTTTCACTTAAGATGAGAAACGAGGAAAATAAGAACTTCACCGTTTAAACTGAGGACCATGACCCGTTTATACTTCAAGTGTATTTATTTTTATTTCAGTCCATCATTAAAATAAAATAAATACTTGGCTTTTACACAAATAATTATTTCTATACAATTTTAATTGAGATGCCATGTAAGCCAAAAAATAATTTAATTCTTAAATAGATCATGAATTTAATTGGCTCAATTTTAGATAGCGTCTAATGATAATACATTACTTATATGTATAAATATATGGGCCTACATACAAAAATTTCCCAACATCAAGTACTCACGAATGAGTGAACTTGGGCGAGTCCACTGATGAGGGACGAGCTGAGAAAAGCGTACCTAATGAGTCATCTGAGGTCATTGACGATCTTATTGATGGAGCCCTAGGATTGCTTCGATGTGGGAAGTGAGTCTATTCAAGTCATGGGGGTAGTGGACTCCATGATTGACTGATTGTGATGAGGAGAGCTAGAACCCAATTGAGATGGTCCTTCCATGTAGCTTAGATGAGTAATTATTATTGATGGCTCTTCGCCCTAGGTGGTGGTGAGTGGCTATGATTGATGCTTCATGCTTGGTGTGAAGAAGGTGGGGGGATTCATGAGTCTCATTCTAGGTAATCTGTTCGAACCCTTGACTTCCTGTAAGAGGCAACGCCCTTTGACTATATTGCCAACATAGGGTGAATCTTCATTACCGATGTTCACTATTGTACGACTTCGCCTATTAAGACTTACCAACTATCTATTAAATATCTTAGAAAGCATACAAAAATGTAAAATAAGAGAGAATAGATGTAAAAATGCATATCATATATTGCTACAAGGGCATTTCTCTCCAATTCTAAGGAGGGTGAAGCCTACCCTAAGTCTCTTTACTAATCATCATCATATATTTAATATTGAAGCCGTCATCTTATAATTGACATGCTTATTGAAGTAATAATGACATGATTATAAGAAAATAAAACTAAGCTTTTTCTATGAATTTATCACAACATCAATTGCATTAAAGAATCATGTTTTAAATTACCATTTCATAACATAAGTAATTTTATAAATAAGATAACTTAATTAGCTCCTCATAATATTTAAAAAAAATCAAATATGTACTAATAAACAAACTCACAAATCACCAACTTTGTGACATGATGGCCTATAGTAAAAATTATATAATTCAATCAATAGATAATCCTAACATAATGATTTCCGATATATTTGCAAAAAATTGGTATGATTGGCATGAATATCGAGGTAAAATTTGAATTTAGAAACTTCTAAAATTAAAATCATGGTCATCGTAATTTTGATTTTAACAAATTTATAATCGAACTAAACATATTGACAAGATGAACCCAAAGATATCAAAGAGTGTCCAATTAGAGCCTAAATGAGATCCAATCAACTATTTGAAGCACAATTGAAAACTTCAAACCTTAATTAGATGATTAAATGATCTTTAAATTTAACATCTTTATAGTTGAATCGAGCAACTTGACTAGACAAATCTAACGACCCCAAAATCACTCAATTCTAACATAATTAAAACACTTAAATGTTGAATAAATGCTTCATAATTAAAGAGAATCAATATACACATATGCATACATTATGTGAGTACAAGCATGAACACCAATCATTTACACATAAATTTATAATATATTCATACATAAGCTTATTAAACATGTCGATTAATAATTTTTTAATGTAAAAAATAGAATTATATAATAATATTTTTATATAAAAAATTTGAGAACCACCTCCGTATGAAAAAAAAAAAAAAACATAGAATATTCAGCTGAAAGATTAGTCAGCAAAAATCTAAAAATAATAGAACATTAACGAAAAGCTGGGAAATGGAAGCGTTGCCTGTTGCCGTTTCCCTACTCCATCCTGTATCAAATCGCCTCCTCCCAAAACCCTAATCACATGGGCAGTAAAAAGAGAAGAGGAAGAATATGACCGCGTAAGTGTAGGCAGAATTTGGAGCGCAAGTTGGTTAGAGGAAAGAGAGGACCTCAGAAGATTGATTGCCGGAGAGAGAGAGAGGAGTGGGAGCGATAATCCCGAGAGAGAGGACGAAGGGAAGAAGAATTTATTTTCCTTCTGCCTCAGAGATATTGAATTCCGTTCTGCATCTGCGTTGGCTTCCATCTTATGGTCCCTTACCTGTGCTGCTAAGTAACATTAAACTTATCCGCGGTATCGAGGAGAGGAATAGGGTTTGAGACTTGCAACCAAGTTCACTGCTTCGCATTAAGGGGGGAGTTTGCCGGTCCCCAACTCTTTTCTGTGCTGCTGCAGCAGATGTTCTGTACTATTATCTCACGCAAATTGTTGTTCTTGGCTTCGTGATGTTGCTTTTGGTTAACTCTTTCTGAGTTTGGACGAATTTAGGATGAACTTATCTTAAGTTTAGTTGTCTCTTGGGGCAATGTTTGGATTCACGTTGAATTTGGAGATGATGTTCTCCTGAGAGCACTTGATGGGTTCTCTTATTCATTGTTGATGATTGGGCTCTAAGAATTGCGACCTTGTTTTATAATGTTTAAGATTTGAGGAGTTGATTTATCCTTTGGCATTCTTTCCTTCGTTGAGGAGATTCAAGGGGTTTCTTTGGATTTTGAAAATTTTTGCGTGTTATCCTTTGATAGTTTTCCTGGGATAGTCAGTATTTAAAAAAAAAAGGGAGTTAACATTACCTAGTTAATTAGGTTTTGTTCGTCATTTCCAGACCGTTAGGGTTACGATTGCCTTTTAACAATTCACGTGCATAGACTGAAGAAGAGGTTGATTTTACTCGGTTGGTAAGTGTTTGGTGAGATAGACTGCACTAGTCTCTTTTAAATTTGGTGTTAGATGGTGATCCGTATCTGCAATGGAGCGAGGTGAGCCGAGTCTTGTTCCAGAGTGGTACAAAGGGGCAAGCGGCAACAATTTAAGTCCCCTGAATGGATCCTCACATTCTGGTATTATTTCTTGCCTCAGGTTTCCCTTTTGATTTGTTGTACATCTTAATTTATTTATATTTAACTTCAGCAGCAGATGATATTAACACTGGGTTCTCAACGAAGAACAGATTGTCAGTTAGTTTTTGTGAACACGATGCTCCTCGTTCATTGTCTTTCACAGAAAGAACCTCATCTTCTTCCCATAAAAGTACCTGTAACAATGGTTCCATGGGATGGGAGGACCTTCCTTTTCGGGCTTATAGTAGTTTTGGTAGAAGCCATCGTGATAGGAATAGGGATCGAGTGGAGGATCTTGAAATTTGTGACAGAAATCGACTACTTTTGGAGGATAATGGATTCCTTAACAATCCTGATTCATTGGCTACTAACAAATTAGAGAAAGAGTCCTTGTGGCAATCTCATTCTATGGTATCAGGAAGTGGTGACTCTTGGCTTAAAAGGCCAGCGCATGATTCTAGTAATAATATTACTTCAGGGGGGAGCATTGTCACTGGTATTAGTAAATCCTCCTTTGAGAGAGACTTCCCAATGCTTGGAGCAGAAGAAAGGCATTTGGGTTCAGATGTAGCCAATGTTGCTTCTCCTGGTCTAAGCAATGCCATTCATAATCTTCCAGTTGCTGCTTCGACAATCATTGGAGGTGATGGATGGACATCAGCTTTGGTGGAAGTACCTTCTATTGTTGGAGGAAATGGTCCAGTAGTTTCTTCTGCTCCATCAAGTAGTCCTCCTCTGACAATTGTTTCAAGCCCTTCTTCTAGCTTAAATATGGCTGAAACTTTGTCTCAAGGTCCAGCCCGAGTTCGCACTTCACCACAGGTAATTTGACAAATGCATTTAGATGTCTGCAAGAATCATTGTTTGTTCTCATACTGTGTTGTTGCAGCTACCCAATGACTCTCAGAAGATTGAGGAATTACATCGTCTGCAAATTTTGAAACTCAGACCTGTAATGCCATCAATGACTAAAACTTTGGTATGTGAAATTATAGTTTTTTTTTTTTTAAATTTTGACATATTGTAAGATTTCTTTTTATTTATGTGAGGCATGAAATTTTTGTCTACCTCTATTGCATTATAATGATGCTAAGAAAGCTGCCTTAAGCAGATTATGATTAGCTTAGTTGTTCCAACTTGGAATCACCATTCTTGCATAAATTTCTATGGCCTATCAGTTGGTCTTGGTGTATTTTTTATTGTTAGCTTGGACATAGTATGATAATCATACTATTCTTCTGTCGTTGATATTTCTATGACCTATCATCGAAATTTACTTAATATCAACTAAAATGGTATTATAATCCTATTATGTGGAATGATTCTTCCTGATGATTGCATTGAGATATTTACAAGTTTTAATGTACTATTTTATTAGTTCTATCTTAGATTTTGTGAATTATTCATGTTTGAATTTTATTTAGGCTTTGAAAAGATATTCATGTAGGTGTCAATTCAGGTTGGCAGGCTAGATTTAAGTTTGACCCAAAATGGACCCACTTGAAGATGCTTGACTCTAACCTGACTTCATTATTATTTGGGTCAAAAGTTTGACTGAACTCGTGTCGATTCGAACCTGCTCAACCTGAATTCAACCCATTTGACCGCTTTATTATATAGATTGGAAAAAGTTTTAGATCAATATGATCTCTTTAATCCAAATATAACATGTTTAAGCTAAACCCTGTTTGTTTAACTTGAATTTGAATGATATTCACGTCAATTTTAGGTCACCCTGAATCATATTTGAAAACTAATTGGGTAAATATTTTAGACCCGAACATGACTCGATAAGTAATCAGGTCAACCCCAATCCAGGTTTTTCAAGTAAGGTTTAGAGATGTTAGGTTGGATCATTTATTGACACCCTTAAATTTATGCATGGGTTTTTAGTGACTAGCTTAGAGTAATGGTGAATGGGGAATAGGGTTACAGGGACCTAGGCGTATTTTAAACATATTTTCTTATTAAAATAGTAGTAAATGAGATAACTATGATAAGGGATGCTCTAAATAATAAAAGATGTTGATGTGTATTATGAGTTGGGAATGTGTGCCATGAAACAAGGGTTTATTACTGGATAATGCTGCAATGATTAAACACATTACTGAACTGAAAGTGTTAGCCTTGTGAAACTAGCAATAGTGAAAATAATAAAATATAAAGATTAAAAGATCAATGCACCCCATGATTTGTAGGACCTTCTAAGAGAGGTTGGAGGATTTCATAGTGTGCTTAAAAGAAAAAAAAAGATTGATGGAGAAGCATCATAAATATTCATTAATTCAAGTTATAGCAATGTAGGGCTTATAATTATGTTTGAAACTCGAAACTTGCTTAAAGATTGCTCAAATTTTCATAAACTTGAAATTGAAATTGATTTGCTTGAACTCAAGGATTTTTTACTTTGACTATGTGATGGACCGGCTGAGCCGGTCCAGCCAATCAATCTGGCCCCAACAAGGGGGCCGATCTAGCTGGCGAGCAGAAGAGCCCTGTGGGCCCCACTTGTGTGGGCGGTAGTCAAGGAGAGAGGGGGGCCAAAGGGGATTAATTCTACCTTTAATTACTTACTATAGAAAACCAAAATTTGGAGGGAATTAGGGATGTTTATTTAGGGAAAGAGGACTGATTTGAATTCAAATTTGGGATAGAATTAGAAAGATTTATTAAGGAAAAGATGGCTGATTTGAATTTAGATTGGGAGAGAATTAGTAAGGTTTATTTAGGGAAAGAGAGCTTGTTTGAATTCAGATTGGAAGGAAATTAGGAAGGTTTATTTAAGATTAATTAGGTTATTTTATTTTCATTATGGAATTTTATATTTGTTGTAGTTTTCTTTGGAGATGTTCTTGGCGGCACCTATGGTTTGTGGAGAGTATCTAGCTCTTGACTAGTAGATTAACTTGTATCTTAGTTTGTTGTGCCGATATCAATAAAATTAGCCCATAATATCATTTTTTCTCAGTGATTTTTGCTGCGTTTTCTCTTTGTTATTGTTGTTTTTGGCTATGTGGAGATCAAATTTCTATTTCTATGTTCAATCCTAATCAAATTTAACTCTATATATGTTTAAATACAAATGTATATGTTTGTTTTCTCACATATGCATGATAGAACTCTATATAATCTTATTTAGGACTTTATATAATTTTTTTATAATTAAGAGACTTGGCCTCAAGTGGCTCATAAGATTAAAGAGAATTGTCTTAGATAGTTTGGTCTTATAAAAAGTTGGTCTTCCGATGCTTGATGAGGAAAATAAATATATAATATCATAGCTATTATATTAAACGAGATAGACATAGATATAAAAGAATTTATTATAAAGTATTATAAATGATCTCTTAATTTTTGTTATATTTAAATTAAAATTTGACTTAGATAAATCCTCAGCGGGACAAAGATTTGATATTGAATGCTACATATTAACTGAGTTTGAAGATAATGAGTAGCATACATAAACAAGTGTGGTATGTGGGAGAAAATTCTTTTGTTTAGGGGGCGTACTGACCTTGCAAACGGAAAAGAAGTCGTAATCGGTGGGTCTATCTCCAATCCCCACATCCGGCGAAGAATCATTTGCGGCACCTAACTCGCGTTCTAAAGCCGCCCTCTTAAAATTCCCAACAAGAACCCCCGGCTTCTTGAGAAAACCGGTGGCCCTACCGGAGCTGCTGACCTCCAGCTCGGTACCGATCACCTTATCAACCCCAATAAATGTTTTTGCAAATGGTTCCACCATAACTCTAGGATTCGCAGTAACTATATACCTCCTCCCAAATGAGCTGAAGACCCTCCACCCTTCCAGATGCACATCCTCGGCGTAGAATTTTGGTAGCACGGATCGAACAACCGAAGTCAGATATCACTTGAATTAAAGTTGACTCAAAATTGACATTTCCAACCATTTTTAGTCTATTTGATTCAACCTTTTTATTCACTCAGTCATAGAATTATGTGTATAGTCCTTTCGTCTCTTCACCTAGATTGTTTGGAGTATTATAATATGCATATTAATCCTTTCTTAGTAATTAGAGCTATCTGGTCGGTTAGGAGATGAGTTGAATTGGGTTTTAATTCCAAATAGTTAGCGAGGTGTTGGTTTTAGGAGGCATTTATGTAGTGGAATTGTTGGATATAGAGGACATGCAAGGCATATATTTTGATATTCTTGTGGAGTTGGTATTCTCTCCGGTTATATCTCCATTCACTCTTCCAATCATTGAGAAGAGATTGTAGGTAGGTTTTATTTGGTCGTGATTTAAGGGCAGGATGTGTCAGGTTCAAATTTAAAAGATTAGTTGGTACTTGGTATATTCTTATGGATAGGTTGCTAACCAATGGAATGACTCGTTGGGGAAAGGTAGATTGAATTTAATGTGTCTAAAATTGATTGGTAAAACAACCTTTTGTTAAGATTTTAAATTATTTTGTGTTGAAGGGTTGCATACAGACTTGATCCCCGTGGTTTGTTTACAAGAATGTTGCCATTTTGAGTTAGTGAGTTTATAGGGTAATCCACTAGAGATGCATTGCATTATCGATGCATGGTGTGCTAGCTTTGGAATGAGTTAGTTGCTAGCCTTTGGTTGATTCCACTAGAGATATAATATTTGGGTGTTTTACTGCTTGAAGAGTGACTCCCTAGGGATTTTGAGTTTTATATTGCTTGCTGGTTTATTTAGAGTGGGTTTCGCTTGGGATAATCATACTTGGTTGGGGTTTAGTATATCAAGGAGGCAACCTACTGAGGATAAACATGACTAACTAGTGAGGTAGTGCAGGGGTAAACTAGTAGTTTGCTAAAGTGACCATTAGGGATTCAAATAGTTTGATTATCCAGTGAGGTAGCTTTTTTGGAGGCATATGATATTTTCTTGATCAATCATTACTAAATGGGTTTTATTATCAATCATTACTAGTTGGGTTTTATTATAATAAAGTCCATTTGGCTCTTAATATGTCACAATATAGAAAAATGATTCATGTAACCGATCCCACATAGTGGGATAAAGGCTTGATGTTGTTGTTGTAAGCATGACTAATTAGGTTGGTTTGGATCCTGAATAAGCTGGCTTAGAGTGATTAATTGAATAGTGGCTTTAGGTATGCTTAGGGTAGACTCCATTAAAATAAGCTATTTCAAGAGCATTTTAGTCGTGGAGCTATAGTTTATCCTCATTTGAGGTATTAAGGAGGGTTGATGTATTTGTATATCTACATTTATGTAGATGGGGACATTGATATATTTATGGGGGAATCATTTGTGTCGATAGATCTAGCCTCTTCTCTTAGAGGTAGTTTAGCCTTATCCCAATGCTAGAAGGAACATTTGATTAAGGGGCATTTGGATATGGTGGAGAAATTTGAATGTGGGGTGTAGTTTATTGTTATTTTGGATGGGTAGTTTAGCCTCATCACAAAGATATTAGGGATTTCACATATTTTATGGAGAGAGAAAATTTAGGAGCATTTGGCAGCCTCATTTCAAACGGATTTTATTTTAACTTCGTTTTAAAGAGAGAAGCAGAGCGAATGATTTGAGGGGGGAGGGAGGGCTGATGTATTTGGCAGAGGGTAGCAAATTTCCACTCTTTTCACTCTATTTAACAACTTAGGAAGATGGACATCTAATTGAATTTATTTCACTTTGATGAGACTAAGCTTTTGGGAAGTTTTGGACAAATCCACATTTTGACATTGTGATATTTGGGCTTGGGATTTTTACCAGACGCAGGAATAGGTGAGAGGGGAGACTACTCACCAATTTTCATAATTTTTTAATAAAATGGGTTTTTGAAAATTTTGGAAGTTGAAAAATAAGAAAATTGTGGTGTTCAATTCAGATAAAATTTTGACTTGAAATCTTTATGGTGGGTAAAATTTGATTAGAGGAATCTCCCATAAAACATTTGAAATTTAATATAATTTTTGGTATCCAATGGCATATGGTAAATTTAGAATTTTGAAGAAACTTGAATTTTGAGTTGAAGTTTTTATTTTAGGTAAAACCTTATGGAGAGTAGGTGGTGATTCACCAAGTTTCATGGTTTTTGGCATTGGGCAAAATTTTTGGTGAATATTGATATCTGTACGAGCATAACACCTAATCTGTTTGAGCATGCATGCACACGAAACTTTTGGAATGCTTTAGGGATGTGGAGCTTTTTAATTGGGCTCAATTCAGATTGATAGCTTGTTGAATTGGGCAAGAATTGTCATCTTTTGTAAGGTGTCTTACTTAATGGACCTGTTGAAAGAGGGGTTAGGGGTTTGCAGATTTTTGTAAGTTTGGATAGACTTGACTTTGCATAGCGGCTTTGCAGTTCAAAGTATAAATAGACTTGTTGTCTGGTGCTTCGTAATGGACATGAAAGGTCCTGTATTTAGACCTCTATTGAGGATTTTGCAACTTTACTGTCATTTGAGATGATACCATATTTGGACTCTTTCTAGGCATTTCCATGAGGTAATTTGTTTCATGGTGTTCCACTAGGGATTTGATTGTTATTTTAGAGCTAACATGGTGCAATTTCAATCTTCTCTGGATATTTAATGGTTTATTAGCATTGTTTTGTGGTGTTTGGATTGTATTGAGTACTGTGAGGTGGTCCTAGGCCTTGAGCTCCATTAGGTTTGAAGATTTTTGACACCACTGTGAGGCTCTACTAGGTATTGAAACTTTAAGAATTTTTATGACATTTTTTATACTAATTTTTATGACCTTTTAGCACCATAGTGAGGCAACATTTCGTTTTTTTTGGGCATTGTAATTTTTAGGTGTAATTAATATAATATAACACCAAGCCACTTTGGCAGGGGGATTTTGGTGGATTTTCCTTTGTCGTAACTCGTAAGGCAATACTAGGTGTCTAACTTTGATGGTGATTTTGTGACTTTTAGCGCCACCCTGAGTTGACATTGGGTCATAGGACCTTTTGGGGGTTTATAACTTTTTAATATTGTAGTGAGCTGGGTATTGGGTCTTAGGGCTCCACTTGGGGATTTTTATAATTGTGTAGGACAACTTTCATGCTTATTTGCATGGGGTCTTGATACTATATGTAATATTTATTGATAGGAGGCATTGATCGTCGGTCATCAACGCTGATGATCTAGCATGTTACACGTTGATACATCTTTTGGATGATGAATGGACCTTTTTAGCTTAGTTCAAAATTCTTGCAAACATGCTAGTGGAGAATTATGGGCCTGTGACGATGTGAACTAAGTTATATTTTTGGAAGTTTCTTGGTTGGACAACAAGGTTATGTGCCATATCATTCATTTGCATATTTTAAAATTTTAATAGGCTTGGAGATGAACTTTGTCTAGTGCATCTTGCTCCGCTAGATACAAACTAGCATTTTGTTTATTGGTTAGCATTTTCTAGGCATAATGTGAAGTGAAGATATATTGTTTTCTAATGACTATGGACCTCTATTCTATATCCCAATGTGTAAGGGTTGCTCTCATTGGAGCCTTGCATGTAGTTTAATAGACCCACAATGCTTGTGTGTTTTTTTTAATAGCTTGACCAAGACTTTGTTGAAGACTTCGGCCAACCAATACAGATTAATTGATTGACAAGAAAGGCCAATCAATCATGTGCTGGCGGTTGAACTTTTTTGAGCTTGATATTTTTAAATGTTGCCTCATTGTTGGATATGATTCAATGGGGTAGACTGAATCGATATACCACATTTGTTTTGAAGAAGTTAATTACATGCTCCATAATGACTTCGTTGAGTGGGATAGCCTTTACGGCTTTACCTATTTGGAGAAGTATTAAATTTTCACATGGATGAAGCAATGTTCAACTTTATGATGACAAGTTGATTGGGACAATGCTATTGGCGACACAACTTTTGAAAGCCATGATGTTATTGTTAACCGTAGAAGATTCAAATGGCTAGTAGATCTTGTCACCATGTAATTAATATTTTTGCTATCTTTTGGCGTGAGATCAATGTTTTGTCAAACCAAACTTGGCCAATTGTTAGTTCATTTTAATTTGTGTGATCATTTTGGGGTCAAAAGACAATGCAACAAAAGCCTTCATGGATCACGGCTATGAAGATTTTACCTTCTTTAAGACAATGCAACCAAATTTGATCAAAATCCTTTGATATAAAGGGTCGTTAACTTAAGCAAATTGTAATAGTTTGATATGTATTGCTAACCATTTGTTCTTTGGTGGCTGACCTTATTGGAGTGGTTGATGAACAACTACCATCACATTAAGTGTTAATGATTAGAACCTTATGGTGGCTTCTTGGGAGTATGTTTAGACTTTGTGCTTGCTTTGACTGTGAACTCTGAAGTACTTGAGGGTGTGTTTGGAAAGTTGTTGGGCATTCGAAGATACTCCAAAGGGACATCACAAATTAGGGGTGGAAATTGACCAAGTGACCAATTTCAAATTGACTCAAGCTAACAAAAGGGCATTGTGTTATATCAGATGCATCGAGGATACCCAAAAGCTTAGATGCTTGCTATTAGGGACATAAGAGTTTTGGTCATTATCATAATATAGTGTGGCCAATGCTATTTAGACTATCAGTCAAGGCCACGTGCCACATCCTTATTGGTGTAGAATTTTGAGTTATTTTTTACATTATTGGTACGATATTGACTTCTTTGTGTATAGATCAAATTCAAGTTTGACATGTTTATCTAAGTGCTGAGAATGAGGTTTGCTCTTAGCAAAAAATGATTAATATCTTTTAGTATTTGAGGATTTTATAAATTTATGCTTTTTAGGACATCTTTATGTATTTTGGTGACATTGCTCCTATGTTTTGAAATGGTATTTATAAGAGACATTTTATTGATGACATTCACATAATTTTTTTTTTAAGGTGTTGAATTGGAGGTGTTAGATTTTTTTTTGTGCGTGGAGGGGCCAAAAGTTAAAGAGTTGGTTTGTGGGTTTGAATCCCCTGTAGTTGATATTTGATATGAACTCGGACATTAGGATGTTAAATAAGGGATTTAACGGGGTATTTTTATTAGTGGTAGGTGTGGACATTATATTTTTTAGTAGGGTTGGTATTGGGATTGAGGATTGCTCATAGGCTTTTATACTAATCGAGTAACTTTCTTTGCCCGTGCTACTAGTGCTTCCTCTTAGCAAAAAGATGATAGGGCATTGACCGTGTGTATAATTTCAAGCGCCTCCTATTTTGCCATATTACTTTCTTTGCTATAATCAATTGTAATAGAATTGGGTTGGTTTGGATCTTAAGGGGGTTGATTGAGTGGTTTAATTTATAGGTGAGCTCAATTAGACGGGCCTTAGATATATCCTCCATTTAAAATAGAATTTAATTTTTTTTACGTGGAGCTATAGTTTATCCTCATTTTGGAGGTATTGAGTAAAGGCTATATATTGTATTGATATTCATTGTGGATGGGACATTGTTATGTTTATATGAAACATTAACCATATCGACCTCGTCGTAGGGGAGGTGCTCAAATAAGTGATTTAATTGAGGATGCTAGTTTAACCTATTCTGATAGGGGAAGTTTAGCTTCATCTCAGAAAAATGGAGGGAACATTTGATAGAGGAAATTTAGATATGATGGAGCATTTTGGGGTGAGGATTGTTTTTTATTCTCATTTCTCAGGGGTAGTTTTGCCTCGTCCTAAAGAGGCTAGAGTATTGACATATTTACTATAAGCAAAAAAAATTGGGGCATTTGGGAATGGTGTAGTTTATCCTTCATTTCCAAGGGATGTTAGTTTAATTCTTCTCATAGGGATAGTTTAACCTCATCACGAAGGACCAAGTGGCATATGCATATTTGGTAAAGGATATAATTGATCTATCAAATTTTCAAAATTTTTGGGTGAAGACTAAGGTAAATGGTATTTTGGGATTTTCTTGGAAAGTATAATTTTGAAGTGGTGAAATTTGGCTAGGAGATGCTCTAAAAAAATTTCAAGACTAATAATTTTTTTTTTGGAATATTTGGAAACTAATGGCAATATGGTAAATTTTGCTTTTTTTAAGATATTTGAATTTTGAGTTGAAATTTTTTGCTATAGGTAGAGCCCATGCATGGGAGAATAGGTGATTCACCCAGTTTTATGTTTTTTGAAGCTTTTAGAAGTGTTGATTAATTTCAAAACTTGTAAGCTTATAACCCAAATTTGGTTGAGTTATGCACGGATAGAAGAATTTCAACGTTCTTTTGGTTGTGAAATTTAATTTTCTTTTTTTCATATGTAACTTTTGCAGACTTGTAAAGACGCATTAGTCTTTTTGGTGAAGCTTTGTCTCTGTGATTTGCCATTTTGGGTAAGATGGTAATATTTTAAATTTTCCAAAATTAGTTTATCGTATTGCTTAAGGGTTAAATCGTGATGGAAGTGACTAACTTGTGCTGAAAAAAATTATGATTTTGAGAGATTGGAAAAGTCAAAATGTTAATCTTGAGTTGAGCTAGATTTACTTGAGGTGAGTTTTGAGTTGATTTAGCCCTTTGTCATGTTATGTTGACTTTGGGTTTTAGGAGGGTCTGATGGTGGAGAGTTGCTTATGAGGCTTTAATTTGTCATGCTATCATTTTGAGTTCCATATATTTACATTTTAAGTCTTGTTCACTGTTTGGTGAGTTTGGAGGACACTCTAGTTTAAATTTTCTTCGTTTCACATCATGAAGTACTAAATATACATATTCACTCATTATTTATAGGGTCAAGAATGCTACATGAAAGGCTACATGTAGAAAAAAAATACATGATGTGACGGGAACGGACCGACCTAAGCACATGGATTGTGTGAATTGGGGTATATATGGCTCTCTGCCTATTATGACGTGGCCCTCTAGTGAGTAACTCTAGGTGAGTCTTTGAGGGCGAGTGTTTTGGGCTAGTTTGTGATATTGGCATATATAATGAGTCAATTAAGGCGGGTCTCTAGGAACAACCGGGAAGTCTTCAAGAGTAAATGATGAGTATCTTGAGTGGAAGTCGCTGTGAGCTGGGGATAAGTTTAGTCAGTTAAATTGTGTTCATAGTCTTTATAAGTGTGTGCTTCTTGTATCTTGATCTTGGATATATACTGAAGGGAAGTAACCTTGATTATAAATAACTATTATGGGAGAGCAAGTTTTCTTGGAGTGAGTGAACCTCAAGGTGGAGGCTTGTCTGGACGAATCTTTTTGGCAAAACTTGCTAAAACTGAGTCTCTCTTTACTCTAACACTCATGTGCGAGCTCGTATGTCATGAGCTCCATTGGGCTGAGCGGCTACTTGCTCAAAGTTTGATGCTAGTGACTGGCTTGTTGGGAGAAGCCTCCTTTAGGCAAGGGTTGCCTTGATCAAGTGCTTCCTCTGGCTGAGTCCCATGGAAAGGAGCCTGTTTAAATACTTATGAGTTACCTACATGAATCCATACGTGTAATAAATTAGTTCCCCCGTTCGCTTGCTCCTTTGAAAAGCGACTTGTGAAAAGGACTAGTGAATGTAAGGAGATCATTTACTATTTTCACCAAACGGCTAAATAAAGTAAATGAAAATTACTTCCCTTTTTTCACTGTTTCCTCGAGTGGCGCGCCTTCATCCGAGATCTTTATTATGGTATTGATTTAATCCATGCACTATCTCTGGCTATAAATAGTGGTTAAGGGCAAAGATAAGCTACACTTTGAAAGATTGTTGATTAAAAATTGGAGGAAAATCCTCATCTGTAAACACAAATTGGTAGAAGTGGAGGAAAAGAAGTATAAGAAACCTACGGACAAGAAGGTGATAGTAGTCGAGGCCGAATGAGCCTGCTAGGAGGAGCTGAAAAAGGCTGCAAAAGTGGAGCCTTGCAAGACCAAAGAGGTTGAGCCTAGTAGGGCAGTGACAATTGGAGAGAGCAAGGCAAGTGTTATCCTTTCCTCATGCTCCAACAATGTTTCTCTCAATGAAATGCACGCTAGGCGAGTCTCCGTATTGCGAGGAAATCACAAAGTGCTAGTGGCAGTGAGTGTCGTTCTTGAGACGATGGCTCCTATTCTTGTTTTGGCATCGACCCAATATATAATAGAGCTTATTGGTAATCATGACCTTATGCTAGAGTAGGTTGAGTAGTCACAGACAACTAATGGAGGTAATAAAAGTCATTTTTTAGATTTTAAAAGTCTTGTCCAAGGGTCGGGTGTCACCGGCCTAGAGCAAAACAAAGAGCCCACCTAACCTTGAGCAAATTCCTAGATCACCAGCTAAACAAGTTCCGAGGCACTAGCATTGACTTAGTACAAACTTGGGTAGTACACGAGGACTATGAACCTCCATGATGGGCTGCTGGCAATCCCTCTTAGTTTGTTGGATAGAGAGTTACCTCATTCTGATTCTTCCTTTTATACTATAAAGACAAGTTTGTTGATGGTGGCATGGCAGACCAGCACACGCCAACTTCTGTAGAAGCCATTTGGTGAGGAAACTGTTACGGTTACTGAGGGCGAGTATGTAGGTGAGTACGTGTAGTCATCCTTGGCCAAGAACTCCTCGTTGCCCTACCCTTACTCCAGTGGTTTGCATGCCCTCCTTTCTTGTCACCGTTTAGGACATTGAGATTACCTGCTTTAGGTTTATCATCTTTAGTGTTCTTATTGAACGAGTTTGTGCCCTGGAAGAGGAACTTGTTTGTGCCTGAGCCAAAGGAGAAGGGTTGGAGCCTTAGAGAGCGCAAACTCGATAAGTGAAGAGGTCACCATGTTGCGCATGGAGGAGAGAGAGAGCAGATTTTTTCATAATGATGAGAGATTTGTGCTTGATCTAGAGCATTAATGTCAGATGTGATTTGAACATCGAAATTCGATCCTTTGATTTCTCTATAAATATGTCATCTCCCTTTAGATAGAGACACTTTTTTCCATTTTTTCTTAGGCTTCCTCTTCCTAGCTCCTCATTTGCTCTTAACTAGCTCAAGTCTTTGCATTCGAGATGTCGATCTTGAGAAGATGCTGTAAATCTTCGCCCAAGTTTGAGTATTATTAAACCTCACGAGTGACTGAGTTATTTGTCGATATAGTCTTCCTTCTATTACTGCAATGATACCAACATGGTGGTTCAAGTTCCTATAGAGGATGAGCATTTCAACACTTTCTATGATAACAAGATGTGCATCTCATGCAACCAATTAAGGCCCAGCCTACAACTTACCTTCTACCAGAAGTTGGCCAAGATACTTAACATTTATGGGTTTTTGTCAGTGCACATTATGCCAAACTCTATTACAAGCATCATCACCTTTCTCTCACTTATGCAGCAAGAAAAGACCAAAAGGAGCCTTACCTTATTCTGCCACATCGTCACGGTCAAATCTTTTTAGGACAGTGTGTCCAGTTCTCCTCCCTCTTCATGAGGATGGCGGGTGATCGGGTCAGGGATTAGAAGGAGAAGTTTGATCATTAAGTCGAGAGTTAGCTGGGAGGTGCCGATTCACCCTATCTCCTTCGCTAAGGATAAAACATTGGTCCTTGAGCTAAAAGAGGAGGCTCCTTCGATTGCTTAAAGGGATGTTCTCTATTAGTCCACAACCATGTTGGGGTGCACGACATCTACAATACTTTTTATAGTCAGTAACTTTCCACATTTATTTGAGTGAATTTTGGTTGAGTCTTTTCCTCGCTTTGATGCTGACCTTAGACATGCTTGTAGGCAGGATGCCCAATTACAGTTACCCTAAGTATCACATTGTTTTAGAGTTCCTTGGAGATGACTCCTTTGTTGAGGATGAGGGGGAGAAAACTTGGAAGGCAGAGGAGTTGCCCGAAGAAGACGGCAGTTCCTACTTGTCCTCAATGAAATCAATTCCTCTACACTCCATTGCCCCTTGGCCTACCAGACAGGCTCCTACCAAGTCCTTGAAGAGGCTAAAAAGCTGATAGCCACTAGACATCCTAAAGTCGTCCTAGCCTCTCATGCACTTGCAATCCCTCCTTTAGCTCCTACCTCCTAGCAGGGGGATAATCTTTGTTGAAGACTCTTCGCGAGAAAGGGCTGAAAAGGCGCTAAAGTCCAAGCCTATGTCTAGAGAGGGCAAGGACTATGCTGTGGTGCCGAGTCCACCGAGATCTCTAAAATGGAGATAGATACATGTGCCATCAGTTTGTTGAGTACATATGCCTTGGCTTACATCATGGTAGGCAGTCTATGATGCACGGACACGGACACGGCGACACGAACACGACACGACACGGACACGAGACACGGCTTTTTTTAAAAATATAGGACACGGGTACGGCACGGATACGACAATACATTTTTTTATATAGATTATATATATTAATGTAATATCATATTAAAAATGACAAACAATAATAAATGAATGGCATGATAACTTGCCTAGCTTATAATATAAAATATTTAGTACAAAATATCTAGTATAACTACAAAAATATAAGCAAATAATCACTTAATACAACATCAAGCATTCAAGCTTCAACTACTAGGATTAGCTTTAGAAGTTTGTTTTTGGCCTTCAATATCATCATCATTGAATATCACTACTTTCAACTCTGGTTCAACAAGAGAAAGATTTGTAATTGTGCAAAAAGAGAGGAGTTGAAAATACCTTCACAGCCAAAGAGAAATGAAAATGAGAATATTCGATGAATGGGTATTAAATGCAGACGTTGATTTGGTGTTGTGGATATGAAATAAGAAATTTAGTTTAAATCTCGCCAAATATAAGAAATTATATTTTAAAAAAATGATAAAATATTTAAGATACACGTGTCGGACACGCGTGTCGGACACGCGTGTCCAATTTGTTTTTAATATTTTTTTAATCGGACAAGTTTTCGGCGTGTCCGACACGTGTCGGAGGAGTGTCGGACGAGTGTCGTGTCAGACACGGTGTCGGACACTGCACGCCTCTTTGAGGAGAAGTGTCAGTGCATCATAGTAGGCAGTCAAATTGCTCTTTAGGGCATGTTCTCATTAGACATGTACCTCCCCATCAAGATATATTGTGGCGAATTCCCATCTCAGTCGAGCCTATCTGGGGTGTACGTTTCCTTGGTCGGGCGTCACTGGGGTGGAAGTTTTCCCTTGTTGAATCATGTTGGCCCAAGTCCGCTCTAAGTGAGATATGTCTTTGTTGTAATTTGTACAATCTTTGGTAGGTAGTCAGACCGCTCTCTAGCCCACAAAAGGAGGCGTGGAAGGTGGAGGCCATCCTCCTCGAGGAGTTCACCCTAGATAGGTGGGTGGAAAGAGAGAGTCTTTTAAAGTCAAGTTGTCTAGGAGGGATGTAGCCAAGGAAGAGGAAGAGGATTGTTGAGGAACTTGCTAGACAAACTAGTGACTTTAGGGAGGAGGAGAAATGGGTGTCTTTTTTTTTCTTTGTTGTAATTTCTACATGTAAATATTTTAACTATGTTGCACCGATACGAATATGGCGATACGGATACGACACGATACGGATACGGGACACGCTAATTCTTAAAAATACAGGATTCATATACGGCGCGGATACAACATTATAATATATAAATAATACATAAAAATTAAGAAAGTAATCAAAGTGTAATATTTGAAATGATAAAAAAAATTGAAATAAAATTAAGCATTAAATATTTAAATGTCTAGTACAACAACAAAAACAAGAAGAGAAATTGTCAAGCACATGAAATTTCAACTATTCAATAGAAGGAATGATAGGATTAACTTCTTTAGTTGTTTGTCTTTGAGTTTCTATATCATCTTCAATAAATATTATAGCTTTTAATTCATGCTCATCAAGTGAAAGATTAGTAATTTCTAATATTCCCATATCCTCAAGAGATTCAAATCTATCTTCAGCAACATCCAACATCTTGTTGTCTCCTTCCATATAAGTTGGAGTTTTCCTTGAGAGAAGCCGAAGGTTTGTATGCACATAACTAAATCTTCAGCTTGTTGTAGAGTAATTTTATTTCTCTTCATTGATTGGATGAACGAGTATGTGCTCAAATTTCTTTCACAACAAGATGACGATGAAACTTGGCCAAGCAATTTTATGGCGATTGTTTGAAGCAGAGGTGCTGAAGCTCCATGTATAATCCACCACATTTTCGGATCAATACTCCACCTGTCACGCAATTACTCTTGATCACCAAAGTCATCTAAATAATCAAAAAAATTTAGCAAGCTCAATATTGACACTTCTTCTGATGTGAAATTTATAGGAGTTACAAATATGATGTGAAACTTATAGGAGTTACATACGAAATTAAGGATCAATTAAACAAAACTTTGCCAATGAAAATTTCTTGCTTGCACATAAAAGAAAATTAAGAATTTAAAGTCTTTAACTTGCTTAGGCCAAGATATGCAATTGAGATTAACCAAACAATTCAATCCAACTTCAAGACAAAAGTAAATGCTTAGTACTCATAACATAACCCAACGCTTAACAATGAGAAATTCACCTTGATGACCTTCTCTCACAATTACTAGTAGGCTTTTAGCGGAGAGTAGTGAGCCACGTGATGAAGGATATTACCATGAAGGAGGCGACGCCAAGAACCTTCGTTGTTGGGAGGGAGGCCGACGGTGGAGGGGACGTTGGATGGCCAATGATGATCTAATGACTTGGTGGATGATGCTCTTCGATTGATAACACAAGTTGATAGCGGATGCGGTCTATGTATCCTCGAACGGTCTCGTCGTGTCCAAGTTGTATGTCGAAGAACGGGGATGTGAGGATGTTCGTCCTTCCTTGTTCGTTAAAGATGAAACCGTGGTCGATCTCAGGATCAGCCATGCACCATAAATGTTAGAAGAGGAGAACGCAAGGGAGTAAGCAAAGAAGAGCAAGGTGAAGTGAAGGGGGGGTGGCGGCTTGGGTAGGAGAGAGGGGGTGGGGGCGGTTAGAGGAGATGGGAGAGGCGATTAGGGTTTGGAGGAGATTAAGTTAGGATGGGGTGTTGATGAGATTTAATCAAAATCTGAAATTAATTTCAGATTTGAGTAAATTTGGAGGGAAGCAAATTTGAGTTTGGATTTTGAATCAAGTGTAATTAATGCATTAAATTAGCATTAATGGGAATTCCTCCCTAGTAGGACCGGCTGCATGAGAGAGGGAGAGGAGTGATTAGGGAGATTTAATCATTTTCCAATTGAGTTTAAGTAATTTGGGGGGAAAATAATGAGTCATCTAATCAAATTCCGTTTGAATTTTGAATTCGAAAAACTTCCTTATTTAGACTTCGCAAATAAGGAAAGTATTGAATTTCAAAATTCATTAACTCCTTTCTTTAATGCAAGATCTAAATTAAGGGAGAGTCATCATGAAGATTGAAATCATCATAACGACTATGATCAAGGATGAAGGCCGGTGGCAAAGGGGAGGGGGAGATCTTGCCGTCGGGTCGAGGTGGTTTTGGTGGTGGTTGGATTTGAAGTGGGGAGGCTAGTGAGATAAATGGGCGGGGGTTTAAACCACGGATGGAGAAGGTTTGGGAGGTGACAATGGTTGGTGAGGGAAGGGAGGATGAAAGGAAAAACAAAGATAGGAAAAGAAAATTACCACGAGTCGTGGACTCTTCCAACGACTGGTGGGCCTTGCATTTGCTCACCTTAAGCTCTCTCTCTCTCTCTCTCTCTCTTCACTCTAGCTCTCATGCAAGAAGAAGAAGAAGAAACAAACAAGTTTTCATTAATCAATCATAAAAAAATTACAACATATGAGACCACTTTATATAGGTCTTCTGCTCATGAAAAGAAAAGTACGAAACTGCCCTTTGGGCTACAATAACATGACAGCTCTCCAGAGGGGTAAAACGAAAAAGCAAAAATTACCACGAGTCGTGGACTCTTCCAACGACTGGTGGGCCTTGCATTTGCTCACCTTAAGCTCTCTCTCTCTCTCTCTCTTCACTCTAGCTCTCATGCAAGAAGAAGAAGAAACAAACAAGTTTTCATTAATCAATCATAAAAAAATTATAACATATGAGACCACTTTATATAGGTCTTCTGCTCATGAAAAGAAAAGTACGAAACTGCCCTCTGGGCTACAATAACATGACAGCTCTCCAGAGGGGTAAAACGGAAAAGCAAAAATTACTAAACAACATGAAAAGTACTAAATTGCTCTCAGGGCTACAATAACATGACAAATCCCTAAAGGGGTAAAAATGGAAAAATGATCCAAGCAACATATCATGGAAGATGAGTCAAAAGTAGAGGCGCTGAATCGTGGCCGTAGATCTACGATTCTTTCGTCGATAAGCATGCCTGTAGTGTCTGTCGATGTCATCATCTTCTCTCCTCATTTGGAAAATAACGCTTCAAACATGTTGATGTGCCGCCGGCCCAGGAGGGGCCGGCTGGACCGGTCCACGTCGAACAGAGAAGGGGGGGCGGGATCTAGAGGTGGGCCAAGCTTGTCTTAATTGATCTTAGGAGGGAAAATTTGAATGTGGGGGGCTGTTTTAGGAAGTTTATGATTGTCCTTTGTGTTTAATTAGGAGATTAGGGCGGGGGAATTGGTCCCTCATCTTGAATTTGAATTTTCATTTGAGATCTAGGGTTTTCTTGCTTTGGGCTCTTGGCGTTGCCGAAGATTTGGAGAGTCGTTCTTCCTCTCGGATCGAAGAACAATTGTATATTTGCTATTTTGCTTTTGCTCCTAGTGGAATACAAGTCTCTACTTGTGATTTTCTCTTAGTTGTTCCTCTTTTCTGCTATTTTTCTGCTGTTGACAGCAGTTTTGCTATTGTGTTTTTATCGATTTGGGTTAGGATTGCTTGCGAACTCAAGTACTACCTTAGGGTTACTTGCGAGCTCAAGTATTTCCTATCACATGGCTTCCTCATATTTGAAAATTTTAAATCTTTTTGTGGAGAAACTCTGAGGATCCTCTTGAAGCCATTTTTTAGTTGAATATCTTCAAAAAATATTAAAATGAAATAATGAAAAAATGTTGAAATTACTAAACAATAAATTGTGAATTAATAATGAAAAATATTGAAATTTACCTTGGATTTAGTGAGTGAGCCAAGTAATGTAAAGGTGTATTACTTTTACTCTACCTATCTTCTAGAATATCATAAATAACATCTCAGAAGCTTAAGTCTTCATGAAGCGCATTCCTCTCACGTATATATATAATTTCTTTTACTTTGACAAGCATTGAATCTCACATCTCATAAATGAGATGTAAACAAGACTTATCCGTATCAGCTACTCTCAACATCTCATAAATTGGATCTGTGAAATTTATGATATATTTAATCTCATCCCACCATAAATCATCTAAAAGCTTCTCCTTTATATATAGCTTTTACAACATCTTTCCTATAATAGGACCATTTGTCACTAATCACCATAGCTCGAAGAGTATTTTTTATTTTTTTTGAATATTCTCAACATCACTATAACCGAGGCAAACCGAGTTTCAGCAACTGCAAGCATCTTCAAATTAAAGAAATTATTGAACATAGAGTCTGATGGAGTGATTCATAATAAAATTCCTAGTTACAACTGCATCTCCAGCAATCACTGTTATCCAATGAGATTCATTGTAGGTGATTTCATTCGCCTCGATATTATTAGCTGCACAAATATTCTTCAAGGCAAGATTAAGCGTATGCACAACAGATGGTGTCCAGAAAATATGAGGATAGACTTGCTCTACAAGTAGACTTGCAGCTCTACAAACAGGTGCATTATCAGTAATGACCTGGATGATGTTTGAAGGCCCTACCATCATGATAACTTCTTTGATTAAATTAGAAATGAAGAACTTATCCTTGTACTGTCCTTCACAGTTTACAGCTTTGATAAACATAGGATAGCTCTCTATTGCAGCCATGAAATTGATAAGTGGTCTTTCTTGTGGATTTGTCCACCCATCACAAATCAAAGTAACTCCTTTTTTCCTTCCAAACTCCTCTAGTAGGCTCGAGCAACTTCTCAATATTATCGCTCTCTCTTTGCAACAACTTCGTTCTAATGACATTATATCCATGTGGCACATATCCTGCAAGATTATTATTGCATGCATATGTAAAGACATTCTTGTAATGTGGATTTCTTGCTAGGCTAAAAGGAAGTTCAGCTGATTAAAACATTATAGCTATTTCCCTATCTAGTTGCTCCTCATTTGTAAATTAAATGTTTTGTCCAAAGCACTATCTACAACATGTTTTCTTCTTTTTAATTCAAATCCCTCCATCCGAAAAGGCCCCTTATTAACAGTACTGTCATCACTTCTAATTAAAGAAGATGATGAAGGATATGAAGCATGAGTGCTTGGAAGTGGAATATATTTTGGAAGCTCTTTTTTACTCCTTTGCTCAACTTCATTGATTTTTTTTTGTAATTCATCCATTTGTGATGAACTTATATTCGAGCATACTTTAATTCCATGACCACTAATCTTCAACAAATGAGCTTTCACTCTATAATATGATCCTTTATATGTGGCATTATAAAAATTGCATTTGAATGCAATTTTGCTACCCCCTCTGACATTTTACCTATTTTTGTCACATAACCACACAGAGGTTTGTTATCTTCAATAATTGTCTCTAATGGACCATCTGTAGACCCAATTCCCACTCCACTAGAGCTCATTATCCTACAAAGGATTGGCACAAATTAATCCACATGAATTTGAAACATGAAAATTTTTAATTAGAACTTAAAAGTGTAGATATGTTGCGCTTCTGTCGGGGGTCCAAGGGGGTACTGCCCTCTGGCGGGGGGAACAAAATTTTATTATACTAGTTGTTTTAAAGTTTTCTCTACCTTCTCAGTACTGTTTGGTACCATTCGGTACCCCTCTGTACCGAGCAGTATCGAGCGATACCGAGTTCCTGTACCGAGCAGTACTGAGCATTATCGAGTATTGAGCAGTACCGAGCGGTACTGAGTACTGAGTGGTACCAAGTACCAAGCAGTACCGAGCAGTACTGAGTGGTACCGAGCATTATGTACTGAGCAGTACCGAGTATCGAGCGGTACTGAGTTTCGATACTGAGCCTACGATTAAGATAATGAATAATGAAGAAAACGAACCTTCAATGCTCACGTCGCCTTCACTGTTCGTGTTATCGAGTCGCTCTGTCGACGAAGGATTCTGTCAGCTTTAATGCTCGCGTCGTCGAGCCGCTCCTTCGACTATAACGAAGAAGACGAACACCTGTGCGGAAACGAAAAACCTAGCTCGCCGAAATGTTTAAGCCGCATAAATGAATAAAGCAAATTGAGGCTCTATTTCTTTTTAATAGGACACGCGTATCCGATACGCGGACATATCCGATACGCGTGTCTGATCAAATTTAAATAATATTTTAATTGGACACGGCATAGTCGTATCCGACACGTATTCGTGTCGTATCAGAGGCGTATCCATATCTAACACGTATCCGATATAGCATGCCTCATAAATAGGCGTATTCGTGCAACATAGGATGTTAACAATGAAATGATAGAAAGAATTTTTACTTGCTTTCTGTGTTGTGTATGTGATTGCTTGTAATGATTGTATAGGGCCCTTCTTATGTTGATCTAAGTTTCCCTAGCACTGAGTGGTGAGCTTTCGTGTATACGTTCCTTAGGACTAGATTGTCAGGGTGGAAGACTGATAGGAAGTGCTTGAAGAAATTTAGAAAAAGCCTTAGTTGAAATATGATTTTAGCAATTTCAGAAGGCCAATGACAAGAAAATGAGGAATAGAACACACAAGAAAACTTTTTTTTTTAATTAAAAGTTTTATGAAAGAAAGACAAGATACAAGTGGATTTTCAGTTGGAGAGGAAGACCCGGCTCTCCCAAATCTCTAGCCGCCAGCTACAACCCAAACACCCTAAGAACAATCTAAATTAGTAAACAACACATACCCTAACCCTAGAGCAAACCTCTTTATTTAAAGCATACAAATAACAAAGCAAATTACTAAACAACCCCTTAAAAAATTAATTCCTTGCCTAACCGCCCCCTTCTTCTAAATATATTTAAATAGTGGGTACCCCCAAGGGGGTCGGGTTGAAGTAGAGGTGGACCCTTGGTTCGCCTGGAGTAAACAAATAATTAAATGAGCATACCCCCTGGATCGGATCGGTCCCTCATGGATCGGTTTATCAATACCCCCCTCCGAAAGAATCACCTTGTCCTCAAGGTGAAAGGACGGATACTGATGCTTCACTCTTGTATGGTTCATAGGCAACGTCATAATCTGGACCACCCTCAACTCTAGTAGTTCTAATACCACCTCAAGTCCTTTATCAGTGTCACATGTAACTCTGAACCACCTGCATGATTCCCAATCGCTCTTCTCAATTGTGACACATGAAACACTGGACGTATAGTCGCAGTCGAGGGTAATCTTAAATGTTATGCCACTGCTCCAATCCTCTGCAATACCACATATGGGCCAAAGTACCTTGAGGCAAGCTTCTCATTCCTCTTGTTGGTGATCCTCTGTCTGTAGTTTTAAGAACACCATTTCTCCTACTTCAAACTGGATGCCCTTCATGTGTCTATCTATCTGCTTCTTCATGATCTGTTGTGTCCTCAACAGGTGCCTTTTCAGTTCCTCGAACACTCTATCTCTTTTCTCTAAGTATTTTTCCACTGAAGAGGCTAGTGTGCTCCTCTGCCCAAAATACACTAAGTGTGGGAGGTATCTTCTGCACAATACTTTGAAAGGTTCATTCGGGAAGCTGAATTATATGAAGTGTTGTACCAGTACTCTGCCCATGCTAGCCATTTGGCCTACAACCGAGATGTCTCTAAAGCAAAGAACCACAAGTAAGTCTCCAAGCTCCTATTTATCACCTATGTCTACTCTTTTATCTGAGGGTGGTAAGTGGTGCTTCTCTTTAGAACTGTTCCCTACAGCTTGAACAGCTCTTTCCAGAACTGTTTGAGGAACACCTTGTCCCGGTCAGAAACTATTGACTTCGGGATCCCATGCAATCTAATCACATCTCTAAAAAAATATTGCTGCTACTGTCACTGTTATGTAGGGTTGTCGCAAAGGAATGAAATGAACTTACTTGTTCAACCTATCAACCACCACTAGAATCACTATAAACCCCTCGGATCGGGGTAGTCCATATATGAAATTCATGGTGACCTCCTCCCACACTCTATCTGTAAGAGCCATAGGTTGAAGTAATCCCTTGAGAGCTATAGCCATGTACTTGTTTCTAGCATATCTTACACCTAGCTACCATCTCCTCCATGTTCATATGCATCCCCTTCCAATACACTTTCTACCAACCTACTGTATGTCTTCTGCACACCAGAATGGCCCCGAACAACGCTCACATGGAACTCCTGTAGTAAGTGAGGAATATGAACTGAGGTCTGTGGCAGCACAGCCTCCCTTGGTACAATAATCTCTCTCCCTCTATGAAATAACCAGGGTGACTATTCTCATCCCTTAGTAAATCCATCATGGTCTTCCTCAGCTCCTCAATTTGCACACTCTCATCTTTGACTGCTCCCCAATCTACCATCAATGGTATCAAAATGGCCATCCCTTGGAGTTTCCCCATGCATCTGGATAAGGCATCAACCGCCTTATTCTCTAATCCTAGTCTGTATAGAATTTTAAAGTCATAACCTAATAGCTTGGAAACCACCTCTGGTGCTCCTCGGTCACCATCCTTTGTTCTAACAAATGCTTCAAACTCCTCTAATATATCCTAATAATAAAATATCGTCCCAATAAGTAAAGTCGCCACTTCTGAATAGCTAACACAATAGTCATCAACTCCCTCATATAGTCGGACTTCAGCCTAGCTATGGCTATCAATATGACTGAAGTAGGCTATGGGTCTATAATTATGCATAAGCACTACCCCCAATCCATACCTGAATGCGCATGTCTCTATCACGAAAATCTAGCTGAAATCATGTAAGGTTAGGACTGGTACTGTGGTCATGGCCTTCTTCATCCTCCCCCAACATGAAGCTATCCTTCTTCAACTGCTCTGTTAGTGGCTAGGCTATGACACTATACCCTCTCACAAATCGCCTGTAGTACCCCGTCAAACCTAAGAAACGCCTCAACTCTATTATATTCCTATATAAAGGCCATTTCAGCATTGCCTTAATCTTGGCCCGATCAACAGCCACTCCCTCCTGGGATACTATGTACCCCAACTACACACTGGCCTGTGCAAAACAACACTTCTTTAGGTTTGCCCTCAGCTACTGCTCCTGTAAGAATCCCAAGACCACCCTTAAGTGCTCTAAATGCTCCTTCTCGAACTTGTTGTGCATTAGGATGTCGTCAAAGAAAACTTGTACAAACTTTTGGAGGTATGGTCAGAATACCCTATTCATCAGCGACTAGAATGTAGCAAGAGCATTTGTGAGGCCGAACAACATCACTAAGAACTTGTAATGCCTCTCATATGTTCTGAATGCAGCCTTTGAGACATCCTCTCTCATCCTGATTTGATGGTATCCCGACTTTAGGTCAATCTTAGTGAACACCACTGCTCCACATAACTCATCCAGTAACTCATTGATCACTTGTATGAAAAAATTTTCCGGCTCTGTCTCTTTATTTATGGCCCAGTAGTCAAACATAGAATCTCTAGCTTTCTTTGCTTTTTCTTGACCAATAAGATTAGGCTAGAAAAAGGACTCACACTCGGGCTAATGATCCCCGCCTCCATCATCTCTCGGATCAGCTTGTCAATCTTGTCCTTTTGAATCTGAGAGTAACGGTACGGTCGGACACTAATATGTGACACCCCTCCCTTAGGGTGATGGCATGCTCCTGCTCCCTCGATGGTGGTAAGCCTTGAGGTGGCTGAAAGACCTCAATGAATTATTGTATGAGTGGTTGTACTGAAAGGGGAAGCCCCCCCCCCCCCCCCAGACTGATCCCTTCTAAGCTCTTCAGTTCCACCAAGCATCATCCTCTCATGTCCTAACTCCTGTATGGTCCTTACCATGGTTTTGAGAGACATCATAGCTTTGGACAATCTTGCATCTTCCATGATCACCACCCTTCTTCACTCCATCAATTGTTCTATCATCAGTGCTCCCCAATTGACCTTGATATCTCCTAAGGTCTGTAGTCATTTCTTCCCCGAGATAACATCAGTGCTCCCTAACTCCAATGGAATGAAATCCTTCCTCACCTGAACCTTCTGTATAGTCAGCACCACTACCCTACACACTGTACCCATCACCACCTTCCTGGTACCCATCATCACACCATAACACCTCGTGTCCACCAATTTCACCCTCAATTGGTCTATGACCTATTTTGGAGATGAAATTATGGGTAGCCCCATTATCTATCAGTACCACCACCTCCCTGTCTGTTATTTCTCCTTTTATTTTCATGATGTGATTTGGAGTAAATCTCACGATTGAGTTAAGGAGATCTACATCATGTTTAGATGCAAGCCTTCCTCAGGGGGGGGGGGGGGGGGGGGCTTCCCCTTTCAGTACAACCACTCATACAATAATTCATTGAGGTCTTTCAGCCACCTCAAGACTACCACCATCGAGAGCAGAGACCCAAGACTTACACCATCGAGGAGCAGGAGCATGCCATCACCCTAAGGGAGGGGTGTCACATATTAGTGTCCGACCGTACCGTTACTCTCAGATTCAAAAGGACAAGATTGACAAGCTGATCCAGAGATGATGGAGGCGGGGATCATTAGCCCGAGTGTGAGTCCTTTTTCTAGCCTAATCTTATTGGTCAAGAAAAAGCAAAGAAAGCTAGAGATTCTATGTTTGACTACTGGGCCTTAAATAAAGAGACAGAGTCGGAAAATTTTTTCATACAAGTGATCAATGAGTTACTGGATGAGTTATGTGGAGCAGTGGTGTTCACTAAGATTGACCTAAAGTCGTATACCATCAAATCAGGATGAAGAGGATGTGCTCAAAGGCTGCATTCAGAACATATGAGAGGCATTACAAGTTCTTAGTGATGTTGTTCGGCCTCACAAATGCTCTTGCTATCATTCTAGTGCTGATGAGAGGTGTATTCTGACCAACCTCCAAAAGTTTGTACAAGTTTTCTTTGACGACATCCTAATGCACAACAAGTTCGAGAAGGCATTTAGAACACTTAAGGGTGGTCTTGGGATTCTTACAGAAGCAGTAGCTGAGGGCAAACCTAAAGAAGTTTGTTTTGCACAGGCCAGTGTGGTAGTTGGGTACATAGTATCCTAGGAGGGTGGCTGTTGATCGGGCCAAGATTAAGCAAGCTGAAATGGCCTTTATATAGGAATCTAATAGAGTTGAGGCGTTTTCTTAGGTTTGACGGGTACTACAGGCGATTTGTGAGAGGGTATAGTGTCATACCTAGCCACTACAGAGCAGTTGAAGAAGGATAGCTTCATGTGGGGGAGGATTACGAATGAGGGGGGGACTGGATC